>JAAAYG020045022.1:0-12283 GCA_009936455.2 Tomocerus minor
CAAGTCTGCAGTAATAAAATTTTTCTAGATACGTGCGCCACATAGATATGACAGTCCATGCTCTGCATATTCGTACAAAACTGTGTCAATTAGTAGAAGCCATGATGACAAGACGTGATGATTTAGCGTTTAGACAGGAGATGAAGTTTAGGAATAAATTAGTTGAATATTTGACCGATTGGGTAATGGGAACATCGCATCAAATTGCACCACCAACTCAGGGAGATGTTACGCTCATAACTCGGGATCTAGACCAGGTAATTAAGTTATTATTTTGAAAACTTTAGTTGTAGACGTTAATTGTAATAAACAGAGTTGCTAATTTCCCTTATCTTTAAACATACATCTTATAAAAATCCTCTCTATCTTAGTTTGTTAATATTTTTTTAAATCTTGGATTAATAAATTTGCATTTTTAGGCATGCATGGAAGCCGTAGCATCATTGCTAAGAGGTCTTCCTCTACAGCCAGAAGAATCTGACCGAGGAGATCTCATGGAGGCAAAATCTCAGTTGTTTTTGAAGTAATAAAAAATTTTATAGAGAATTTGTTTTATATTTTTTGATGTGGTTTACTGATTGTATTTTTAATTGTTGCAGATATTTTACACTGTTTAAAAATCTACTAAATGAATGCACCGAAGGTCAAGAGTTAGAACAAAAAGGCCCTAAAGCAGCTCATGCGAACAAATTAAATGCTCTACGGAATGCAACAATTCAAGCAATGTCAAATCTGCTGAGCGCAAATATTGATTCTGGGTTGATGCATTCAATATCCCTTGGTTATCATCCAGATCTGCAAACGAGAGCTGCTTTTATGGAGGTACGCATCTGTAATGATAATGTGTTAAGTGGATTAAGATTTTATAAGTTATAAATACGTACTTCTAAACACCAGTTTTTTTCTGTTACATAAATTATTGCATCTGTGTAAGAAAGTTCCGTGTTGGTATAGTTTGGACTTTTGACTTTCACAGGTGCTGACAAAAATATTGCAACAAGGAACTGAGTTCGACACGTTGGCTGAGACTGTGCTTGCTGACCGATTTGAACAGCTGGTGCAACTCGTGACGATGATAGGGGACAAGGGTACCCAATGTTGTATTTAGAGCATTTAAACAGACATTACGAACTAACTTATTACAATTATTGGAAAGGGGATTTTTCTGTTTTGTCCGTAGGTGAACTTCCGATCGCAATGGCTTTGGCAAATGTTGTTACATTCAACCAAATGGTACGTTTACAATTATTTGGTTTATATTGCACATGTTTTCTTGGGGTTATTCAAGTTAAATTTCTCTATTTGATTATAGGACGAGCTTGCTAGAGTACTTGTAACTTTATTTGATGCGAAGCATTTATTATCGCCATTGCTGTGGAATATGTTCTATCGAGAGGTGGAAGCCTCTGACTGTATGCAAACGCTGTTCAGAGGAAATTCCTTGGCATCAAAGATAATGGCATTCTGTTTTAAAATCTACGGGGCCTCGTATTTGCAAGGATTGTTAGAGCCGTTGATACGCCCTTTGCTAATGGAGAATAATGTATCGTTTGAAGTTGACCCCGCAAGATTGGATGCTAATGAAGATCTAGAGCAAAATAGACAGAACCTCATGCTTCTTACACAGAAAGTTTTTGATGTAATTGTTTCCTCTGCAGAAAGGTAATTATTAGCTTACTAAGACCCTCTTTGATATGCAGAAAGTTTGAACTTTGGTTTTGATTAAATCAGACATACCATTTCCGAATGTTGGATATCATAAACTAGCTAGATAAATAGCAAAGTTCCAAAAACTCGATTTTAATAACCAACGGGAATCATCTAATTCGTTACCATTTAATTATTCGTCACTATTAACATTCATTCAAATCCATCTTTCATTCCCTTTAAAATTAGCACAGATAATTTTTATTTCCTATTTATATTTGTTCAGTGTCATGTTTTATCCTTTTAAAATTAGCTTAATTTATTTTTTGATTCCTATAACATTATTTTAATTTAATTTTGTCAACGTTTGTATTTGATGGCATCACATTACACTTTCAAACGTATTATTATGTATATTCGAAATTAACCTGACGGATTAATAAAACCTGAGCAAACATTTCTGTCAACAACGGTGGATAATATGGGATGGACATATCTAGTCGGGTTACTATTTTGACAATAATTGTGAAAATACAATGTATTTTTTTTGCGCTTAGGTTTCCACCGCAGTTAAGAAGCATGTGTCACTGTTTGTATCAAGTGTTAAGCAAAAGATTTCCTCAGTTCCCTCAAAATAATATGGGAGCTGTAGGAACCGTGATATTTTTACGGTTTATAAACCCAGCAATAGTTAGTCCATGTGAAAGTGGAATAGTGGATCGGCAGCCAGCGCAGAAAATAAAACGAAGTCTTATGTTGGTTTCCAAAATTCTTCAAAATATCGCTAACCACGTCGAATTTTCTAAAGAGCAGCATATGCTTTCCTTTAATGATTTTGTAAGAGGGAATTTTGAATCAGGTCGTCGGTTTTTTGTACAAATCGCATCGGATTGTGAAACTGTGGAACAAAGTAAGTCATAAATAACTAAATTGAACTCTGTCGTGTGATTCGGTTTTAATTTGTTGGCATTTAATTTGACATCTAGGCGGTCCGCATTGTCTTTCGTTTGTAAGTGATGCAAATGTTGTCGCTCTGCATCGACTTCTTTGGACTCATCAGGAGAGGATTGGAGATTATTTGTCATCTTCTAGGGACCACAAGGCTGTTGGAAGGCGTCCATTTGATAAGATGGCCACTTTACTTGCGTATCTGGGACCCCCAGAACATAAACCAGTCGATTCACAGTTAGTAGACATTACTTTCTTTGGCAAAAATAAGTAAGCTAATGCAACTGCTCCTCACACCTTTTATTATTTTTATTTACAATTAACCCTTAATGCAATCGCTAAGATTTGAGAAACCTAAGTCGTACAGTAGCCTCAATTATTATTTTCTTGTGGTTGCTCTTATCTGCAATCGAGTTATTTACCTAGCCAATTGCATCAAAGCCTCGCATGCAATAATATTTTTCTGTCTCTGTAGACGTAAACCGTCCCAACTCTCCTAATAGCGATTTCAAAAGTAATTGCAATTTAATATCATGATAAATATTAATAGTATGTGTTGCATTTCAGTTTGCTTTTTTCATCGTACACACGTTGGAGTTCAATGGACATGACATCTACAAAGTTTGAAGAAATAATGTCGAAGCATAACATGCATGAAAAAGACGAGTTCAAATCGATAAAGTCCTTGAATATTTTTTACCAGGCTGGAACGTCTAAAGCTGGCAATCCTGTGTTTTACTATGTGGCTAGAAGATACAAGTAATAAATAATATTTTTTATTATATATAAATTGGAAATAATGGAAGTGATAACTTTTTTTATCGATTATGTATATTCACTATTTAGAATCGCAGAAACAAACGGAGACCTTTTGATTTATCATGTCATATTGACGCTAAAACCTTTTTGTCACAAACCATTTGAGCTAGTCGTGGATTTTACTCATACGTGCTCTGACAATCGTTTTCGAACAGAATATCTACAAAAGTGGTTTGTTGTCTTACCAGAGGTAGCCTACGAAAATCTGCACGCAGCCTATATTTATAATTGCAACTCGTGGGTTAGGGAATACACAAAATATCATGACCGCATTTTAGCTCCACTTAAGGTATGCCTCATGATTTCAAAAAATAATTTAGCTTATAAAATCGAAGATGTTTTTTGTTTGAATTAATTTGGATTTTTTTTCTTGTGTTGTTACAGGGAAATCGAAAAATAATATTCCTGGATTCCGCCACTCGGATCTCTGATTTTATTGATGTAGATCAGCAAAAGTTACCCGGAGCGACACTTTCATTAGATGAGGACTTAAAAGTGTTTAATAATGCCCTGAAGCTGTCACACAAAGATACAAAAGTAACAATCAAGGTTGGACCTAGTGCCATTCAAATAACGTCAGCTGAGAAAACCAAAGTTTTATCGCACTCCGTGCTCCTAAATGATGTATACTATGCGTCGGAAATCGAAGAAGTTTGCTTGGTGGATGACAATCAATTTACTCTTACCATTTCAAATGAATCTGGTCCTCTCTCCTTTATTCACAATGACTGCGATTCTATAGTTCAAGCTGTGATCCACATTCGCAATCGCTGGGAGCTTTCTCAACCTGTACGTATATTGTACTCTTTGTACACCTTCGTTCATTTTAAATTATTTTGCCCTAATTATGTCATAAATTATGTTGTCTTTATTCTATGTGTATAGGATTCAGTAACAGTTCATCAAAAAATAAGGCCGAAAGATGTTCCTGGAACCTTGCTCAACATGGCCCTATTAAATTTGGGTTCTTCTGACCCAAATCTGCGTACTGCAGCGTACAATCAACTCTGCGCATTGACTGCAACTTTTGATCTCAAAATTGAGGTGATCTGATTATTTCATTTTCAAATTTCGTAGGAAATAAATTTACACGATCAAGGGCATTTTTATAAAATAATTTTTATATCGTACAGGGACAACTATTAGAAACCTGGGGACTGTGCATTCCTTCAAACAATACATTGTTCATCAAAAGTGTTTCCGAGAAGCTAGCACATAACGAGCCAAGACTTACACTAGAATTCCTAGAAGAATGCATTCACGGGTAAATGTTGTCTACTTTTAAAATAGTTCAGTATGGAATGATTTGATGTCAGTGATGGTGCAGAGAGTCTAATTATTTTTTTTATTACAGTTTCAGTGCATCATCAATAGAATTGAAACATTTATGCTTGGAGTACATAACACCGTGGCTCCCAAACTTAGTCAAATTTTGTAAACATTCAGATGACACTAAACGGCAGAAAGTTGCAATGATTTTAGACAAATTAATTACGCTAACGATTGAAGAAGTAGAAATGTATCCTTCGATTCAAGCCAAAATTTGGGGATCTTTAGGGCAGGTACCCGATTTAATAGACATGGTTCTTGACAGTTTTATCAAACGAAGTGTCACTGGGGGACTGGGATCTCCACAAGCTGAGATTATGGCCGACACCGCCGTTGCGTTGGCCTCTGCTAACGTACAACTCGTAGCACGGAAGGTAACTACATTTCAGTTATTTTGATACTTCAGTACTCCCCTACTTTATTGGTTAGAATTGTGTTTACAACAATTCTAGCAATTGTTTTGTTAAATTCAGTCCATATTTCGATCGTTTTTCGATAGTATAATTTTGCATTAATGCTTTAAATAAAAATTGAATCATAAATACTAAATGGAGTTTTAAAAATAAAAATAAAAAATTTACTTTATACGATGGAATACATTCAACATTAAACACAACTATTATTATTAATATTCAATTGCAAGTAATTATTGTGTTACAATGCTTCATTTGTGCATTACAATGTTGCGTACATTGTTACATCTCTTAAAAGTGAAAGTGAAAAGTTTTTAAAGTTCTAGTGCTAAAGATTTCCAGTCTTTCAAACTAAAATAAAATTCAGTTAACTAACAACGGTCTTAAAATATTAAATAGGTAACGACCTAATTTCTACTGTTATTTTATTTTAAATAATATATTTAAATAAATATATTAACTCAAAAATATAATTAAAAGATATATAATTTGTTTTTACGTACCTACTAGCCATACTCCATTTCTTATATTATTATTATTCAAATCAAATTAGGATTTTTTTGCATGAATTTTATCTAGAATATTAAATGGAATGAATTATCGAAAACTATATTTAATTCAAAATTACCAGTAAATTAAAACAGTTGATTTAATTATTAATTATTGAATTTATGTTGTTATTTTTAAATAATTTAAAATTCTAATCCTATGCTTTTTGGATTAAATTAAAAAATTTTTTTTTGCTTGTTAGGTAATTGGAAGATTATGCCGCGTACTAGAAAAGACGTGTACATCTCCGGTGGCTACGTTAGAACAACATCTGATGTGGGACGATATTGCCATTCTTGCAAGATATCTGCTGATGTTGTCTTTTAATAATTGCTTGGACGTAGCACATCATTTACCTTATTTAGTCCACGTCGTCTGCTTTTTGGTCTGTACTGGCTCCGTCTCTATGAGGGCATCTACCCATGGACTGGTCATTAATATTATCCACTCACTTTGTACCTGCACACAACCACAGTTTTCAGGTGAAACACTCGTCGCAACTGTCAAAAATTCAATTTTAGAAAGTTTTTTCTGAATTCTAAAATATTATTTAAAATTTGCAGAAGAAACACACAGAGTATTAAGACTGAGCTTGGACGAATTTTCCTTGCCAAAATTCTACCTGCTATTTGGAATTAGCAAAGTCAAGTCTGCAGCGGTAACAGCTTTCCGTTCATCATACAGGCATGCTGGAGATAGATGGTTGGGTCACTTTTCCCCAATGGACCGGGAAAGACTGGCTCTTACATCTTTAGAAGTTATTACTGATGCCCTTCTAGAAATAGTAGAGGTAAATTCAACAATTATGACTTCGTTTCTATTTGCTGTTACTATTTCTAATAGCATTATGGTAATAGCAATTATTTCAGTAAATATGTCTAAAGTTAAATTGGTATTTTGGTAATATTAGGCTTGTATGAGAGACATTCCGGATTGTGATTGGCTTCAATGCTGGATACAACATTCCAAAACGTTTGCACTCCGCTATAACCCTGCATTGCAGCCACGAGCTTTAATTGTGTTTGGTTGTATTAGTAAATCGATTCAAGATCAGGAAATCAAACAGCTCCTGCGAATACTGGTTAAAGCTTTGGAAAGCTTTAACGATGTTGTTCTGATTGAAGCGATCGTGATGAGTTTGACTCGATTGTTACCCCTTCTTCGTCCAGTAAGAAAATTCAATTAGTTCTTTGTAATTTTAAAATGTATCAAAGTATTGCCCTAACTTTGGATTTTCAGAAATCTGGTTTTGTATTTTGTGTGGATATGTATTCCTTTTTGACCAGTTTTAATTTTTTTAAACAAAAATTTATCCATAGAAACCTGAAACAATATTCATTTCTCCAATAACAATGGTTACATATTTCCATCGATAATTATTTGACTCAATAATAACACATGGCTGGTCACAACGGATTACAGATACATAGTCAGAATAGAAAACTTTCATTTCGTGAACATGTGAACTAGGTAAGTCGGAGACATAAAAAGATAATTGGTTGTATTATTGCAGGAGAGTGCTATTCATCGGATGATATTTTGGGTGGCAATATCCGTTTTGCAATTGGATGAGGTATCTTTATACGCTTGTGGACTGGCACTATTAGAGCAGAATTTACATACATTAGATTCACAAGGAATTTTTGAGCATAAGAGTGTTGACCAAATAATGATGTCTACGCGAGAACCTCTCGAATGGCATTTTAAACAACTTGATCACGCAGTTGGACTATCATTCAAAAGTAAGTACCTACTGCATATACTAAGTTCAACTGAATAAAAAATTAATTGCATCACTTGTTTCTTTAAAGCGCGACAATCCTTTACAAGGGATTGTTATTCATAGTTTTGTAGAAACTACCTACTCTATCTAAAGGAGTCAGAAGAATGAATATTTTGTCATTTTTGTGTAAATGTAATAATACAATATTTTACTAAATTATTTCAGCCAACTTTCATTTCGCACTTGTTGGACATCTGCTGAAAGGGTTCCGCCATCCGACACCAACGACTGTGTCCAGAACAACCAGAATATTAACTATGCTTCTGGGCGTAGTGGCTAAGCCAACTAAAAAGGACAAGTTTGAAGTGAGCCGTGAGAGCGTAGCATATTTGGCTGGTATGTAATTAGGACTAAGAAAACTAAGAATTAAGATTTCGATTTTTATTATGATATCTCTTGTTGTTGCTGAAGCTTTAATTAAGCTGGGGACATTTTAAAGCATTGGTTTCAGTGTCTGAAGAAGTGCGTAGTCGCTGCCACGTTCGTCATCATTTGTCACGACTACTTGCATCATCGAATGAAAACATGACTTGGAGTCCAAAGTCTCCAACGAACCGTCGTCAGAAAAGCTGGGACCTTCTTGATCAGTCGTCTCTGGTCCAGGCGCAAAGACAGCAAAATAAACAAACTCCCGTCGAGCAAGTAAGATTGATAATTTGGGTTGGGTGGTCCGTGTATGTAAATCATGATGCGATTGCATTAATTATAATGTTTAAGTATGTCAAGGCAGTGTGGGAAGTGGGAGAGGAGAGCGGGACTTCTGTGGGGATGTTATTAGGAAAGAGCATCCATTTTTTTCATTTGCCGGAGGGATAATATGAAGTGATAGCTTATGAATTGACAGGGTTTGTGTTTAAAGGAATTTGATTGTGACTGAGATGAGTAGGGAGATTTTAGGAGTAGCTCAACACGGAGGAAAATTCTCAATTGAAATATTGTTAAACGAAACATAAGGTACAGAGCGGTTCGAAAAACTGGCGTAGCTTGGATTTGTCGTGTCCGCGAGACTTCAAGTCACACAGGTCGGCATCCATGCCTGTCCGGAACGAGCACAAAGTGAGATGAGTTCCCATCTCACACTTGATTTAATTTAATATTTCTTTGACATTTGCCTCATTTTATTGGTCATGGTAACTGTGCTCCCGAAATGCCAATTAGAGCTCTTTTCTATAATCGCAGTTCACTTACTGAGTTCCATCCTTGTACAAGTGACTAGTCGCACAGCACTGTCATATTGTAATTATCACGTTGAGTTGATTGAATTGAACTACTTACTTATGGATATTAAGATAGCTTTATTTACTGAGCAGAGAGCTGCGTATCCCCGTTACTCCCCCGTGCATTTTGTTGTTTTTATGATTGTTGTTCGATTTGTCTTCCGTTGATTTACAAGCTGACTGACATCATACATTTGCGATTGCGGCTGTTTTTCCTCCCTGTTGAAAATTGCATTGGAACTGGGACTGGGCCTCTGATTTGTTTACTTTCTACTTCATCTGGTTCAATTTGACAGACTCAAAACCAGACTGTATAATGTAGTTTTTTAATGCTATGTCGACATCATTCATGATAACTTTCAATTCATTGGAATGTTTCTGTTTTTCTCTGTTCTTTGTCTTCTCTGTTTGATTCTCAGAGCCAGGCTCGTGCTCTTTTCAAGTCACAGAGATCCTTTTCTGTACCTACCACTAAGGACAACTCGAAGGTACTCTTTCACACACACGCACACCCTCCGTTTACGCCTCTTTTATTCAATTCGCTCTCTATCATTTTGCACCATTTTGTATGTACTGTCTTCACGAATATTTGTCATTGTTATTCCGTCCCGTACGGTGCACGTCCACAACCTTCTCAAACCCGTTCTAAGCATTTCCTCTAAACTGCAAACAGGAGGGCGAGCAGGAGTGCAAGCGAGCCAGCGTCTCCAACGAGAACAACGTCCTCCTCGACCCGGAGGTCGTCACCGACATCCAGACCCAGGCCCTCCTCCTCACCGTACTCGCCACACTCGTCAAGTACACCACTGACGAAGCGGAGATGCGCGTTCTCTACGACTACCTTGCTGAGGCTTCCGTCGTCTTTCCGAAAGTCTTCCCTGTCATGTAAGTCCTTCTTCTCCAACATTATATATTTGACATATTTATATCAACTTAGTTACTTATTTGCCCAATATCACTCGCCTTTACGATACCAATATTACAAATTAACGATTCGGATTATTTTTGATGCAAAAATATCTCTCTCTCTCTTCTGTGCTCCTTTACAATATCAATATTAAAAATATTAACAATAACAAATCGGAAAATATTTAGTGAAAAACTAACTCTCTGGTGTCGTTAGTCGTTACAATATCAAAAGTTGCAGAGTAGGATTATTGTTAGTGAAAAAAATATCACTGTCCTCTGAGGTCGTTTACAATACCAAGTTCAAAAATTATGAATTCGGATGTTATATAGCTGGTTGATCGCAAGATAAATATTAAAAATTAATAAGTCGGATTATTTTGACCAGGCAAAAATATTATACAGTTCAAGTTTTTTACAATTAATCCACTAACAATCAAAAAGTTGCTAGACACCGTTCTTTGATGTTGGCGACGAAAATATCATTGCCATTGTCACCAAAGGTCATTCATTCCCAATATAATATAAGCACCTACTAAAAATTGAGCTAGTCAGATTATTTCTCATCTGGGAAAAACTATCGCTCTCAGGAGCGGTCGTTTACGATAATAATAATTAAAAGTGGGTTAAGTTAGGTGTTTATTTGTCTTAAAAACATGACGCACATTAGACGCTCATTGAGTTATCAATAATTAAAAATGAGCAAGCTGACTTTTTTTTGTCTGGATAAAATATGACTGATTAGAATTCGGTTATGTTGTGTAAAATATCAAGGATCAACAATTTACAAGTAGAGTTTTTTTGATCGGGAACCAAATATGTTACTTAATCTTTTCGCTCCCAAATGTAAGTGAAAAATGAATACCAAATAATTATGGTTACTGGTTTTAAATAAATGGATATAAATGGTTTTCCGAAAAACCATTTTGTCACCTAAAATTTTGGTTAGTATAAAATACTTTATATTTTTGCTTCGGGTTTCCACAATACAATCTCTTACCACATAATTCTTAGGCAAAATATTCAATCAATTGTAAGCAGCTGACGGTTATGAAGTAAAAATTATTTTGTAATTAAATTAGTACTTCAAATGGCAAGTGGATGGACACAACATTTATTTGGGACGTAGCCAACACAATTTTTGGACTTTTTATTATTGTAGCGATTCTTGAATTTTCGAACATCAAAAAATTACAATCGTAAATTTTGTTGAAAAAATTTGATTTTAAAATATTTTGCCATGCAAAATCATCAGGTTTTTAGTTTTAAGATGTTTCAAAAATTTTCCCCAATCATCAGTTTTATTGTGTTTTCGTCAATCACTAAAATATATAAAATGTTGACACGGAGAAATATTTCTAAGCCCAAAATATATTATGGTACTGAGAAATATTTCTAAGCCCAAAATAAATTATGGTACTGAAAAATATTTCTTTGCCCAAAATAAATTATTGTACTGATAAATGATTCTAAGCCAAAATAAATAGTACTGAGCTGAAAAATATTTAAAAAAAATTTTTTTTGGCGCCAAGAAATAAATATTGGCAAAGAAAAAAGTTCGATTTAGTTGGTAGGTACCTTTATACTTCATTTTTTGAACTCCAAGTCATAACACAATTAATTTAACGACACAAAGGTGCTGCCGTCGTGTGCAATAAAATATCGTTTAAATTATTAGAATTTATTGGATAAATATTTAAAAGTAAACACATTAATATGATGAGTTTTGTTAGCAACCTTGCTTATAAACAACTGAGTTTTATGTAGATATTCAAAGGAGAGTATAAAAATCATTTAT
This sequence comes from Tomocerus minor, assembly GCA_009936455.2. Lineage (NCBI taxonomy): Eukaryota > Metazoa > Arthropoda > Collembola > Entomobryomorpha > Tomoceridae > Tomocerus > Tomocerus minor. Next base: position 11,410 of record JAAAYG020045022.1, read on the forward strand.
ATTTTCTGCAAGTCAAGAACATCTTATAGTGGTTATAATGTTTAACTATTTTGAAAAAATGTTGGATGTTAGGATGTCTGAAATGTGGAAATTGGCAAAATTGACAATTACATAGCATGGTGTTTAAAGAGTGTTTTATAAAATTAATAACATTTATGTAATTGGTCATGGCAATGGGATTTTCGAAATACGTGTATGTTGTATATTTGGTCACAGAAAGGCGTTTTATGACTTCATAACGTACATGTAGTTGGGAGCCAAGAGGTTAATTGATATGCCATCATTTCTAGAATTTGAACGCTATGTACTTCTGGAAAATATAGGTCATTTAGTAAATAGGATGATTTAAAATAAGAATTAGTTTATCTTTAGTAACTCATATCTGAGGTTCTTTACAATATTTTCTTTACTCAAATTAGTTTTCTAACGTATGATTGCTGAAAATATTCTCTTGCAAAATTCTTTATTGACATTTTTTAAAAAAGGAAATAAACGAGCGTTTTCTATGCTGGTAGTATAGCTGACTAATATGAAACTTCATTTTTATAAGTTTGCTTCTACTTCCCGTCCACATCATTTGCATTTTAGTGTACAAATGCAGAAATTACTCAAAAACTTCATCCATGATAAATTAATTATAGTAATTATTTTTTAGAAATTGTTAGCTGAATTTGTTTTGGGATGATCTATGTTAATCTGTTGATCATTAGGTTTTATTAGTATGGAGTAATTTTTGCACTCTCCCAATAACATACATACACGGAGTAATTTTCTGAGAAATTTTGTAACTCTGGTGCATGCAGAGATGCACTGAAAGAAATAAGTAAGATCTTGATTGAGATTTGGGAATCATTCGACCAGAGCTGAGCTGTGG
>JAAAYG020045033.1:0-45477 GCA_009936455.2 Tomocerus minor
GACATTATACATGTATATGATATTACCTTGTGTTAAACGGTCTTTACAGGAGTTACGCCTATATTCTTATATAGGCGGGGTTGGTGAGTTGGTCGTTTCGTGCCTTCAAATTTTACACCTAATTGATTTATCACTGAGAAAGGCGCCTATGCAAATCGGGGGTGGTGGTTTGGTGTTTTAAGCTTGCTCGTTCGACGTTTGGAGACACTGACACAGGCTACGTAGGTATCGACAGGATCTAAGACGGAGTGCTAGTATTTAAAACTTCCGTAATCTCACCCTCCCATCCAGTACGAGTTCCTTGTAGTAATCCATGGTCCAGGAAACACGGCTACACGATACACACACAGGTAGGTTTGGAGAGTAGAAGCGCTGCAGTCTTTCCTTCCCCAGCCGTATTCCAGACGTCCCCTGATGACGTGAGTCCTTGAAGAGATGATTTTTCGTTTGCCTTGGTACAGAAAATCGGAAAAATCTGGACTTCTCTCCCAAAATTTGACCAAATGGCCCACTTCACAACACTGAAAGTTCTTCCATCGCGTAGACACCACCCCCAGCAATCCGTGGCACCAAATTTTGGAGTCCAAATCACCGAATTTCGCCAATAAAGTTGAGGTGCCACGGGACAACAATTTCACATGACCGCACTCGACGAAACCAACTCACCAACCGCATTTACTACCATATTTGCCTTCGGCTTCGGCTACCTGGGCCTTCGGCTTTCGGCTAGCGGGTATGTTCTTCGGCTTCGGCTACCTAGGCCTTCGGCTTCGGCTACTCGTTATATAGGGTAAATAGTGGGAATGACTAATATGAACCATTATTACGTTGTAGCTCACCTCAAGTTTTCATATGCATTTACACAGTCTGTCCGTTCGGTATGCATAACGTTTGTCGGGTGGCTTGGAGTCGGTTGTCAAGTGGCTTGGAGTCGGTTATCGGGTGGCGTGAAATCGGTTGTCGGGTGGCTTGGAGTCGGGTGTCGGGTGTATTGCTGTCGGGTGTCTTGGATGAGCCACACAGTCCCAACTGTAGATGGGCGCTAGAGGGAACATGTGTATGAATTATATTCAGTTCGGCTAGTTGTTGTGTTTGTGTCTCACAATCATTCTCAGCTACTATTGGTTTTTTGAAGTTTATTGTATCAAATCTTATGCAGTCTTCTACAGCAAATATCTTTTATATTATATTAATGACAACCGCGGTCACAAAAATCCCTATTACAATAAGTAATTCGGCGCATCCTCTGAAAAACATCGGTATTAAGATTTACTTTAAAGCCTTATTACAGTAAAGAGACGATCTACAATTAAATGGACATACACTATCATGTATATTGTGTGTATTAGCCTTCCAAAACGATAAATTTTCTATTTGCATGTTCCAAAATAGAAAACGTATCCCACAGGCAGTAGCTTTAAAAAATAAATTACGCTATTGATAATTGTTCTTTCTAACAATAGTATTTAGGAAGTAAGGAAATGAGACGTCAAAATATTCAGCACATTAAAATATAAAACCTAGTAGTTAGTGAAATGTTTTCCTTCTTTCCAATTTGAAGTTACTCTGTCTTTTCCAACAGTCCGAATTTTCTATTTCTTTATTCTACAGGTATTTCTAAGCTACTTCCAGACATCACATTTAGATTTGGAGCAATCAGGAAAATTGACACCGGCCGGCACCACAAGACAAAATTGGCAATCATTGGAGCTATCAGGTAGCGCCAACACTTGAGTAGCATGACAATTGACAATAGTAGAATACTTGGCAACAGGAACTGTCCAAATATACTTGAATTTTTTAAAAATTCTAGACCATATTCTTGTTTTTTGATTCCCTTAGTTAAAAAATATTTATAAAATCTCGAAACTGTGTGTCTCAAACTACAAGATCCAGCTACTCACAACACAGACTCACTAGGATCCTGACCATAGTATCTTTAACAAATCACTGTTTCGATCAAAAAGGCAAGACAACTAATAACATTTCCTATACTATTAAACAATACATTGACTTTTGCATCATTTCAGTAAGTTGATTTAACCAGAAAGAATGTTGATATTTCTGAAAGAAAAGGTTTCAACTTTGTTATTGCTTTTTATTGTTTACTTTTATTTTACTATTATGGTCTTTAGCGGGAATGACCATGAAAGATTCAATCAATTACTTTTCGCAATAAAAAGTTTATACTTCTGGCATATTGAAAAGCCACACTAATGGCTACTGACACATATTTACATCTTTAATCGACTGCCAGGTTAATAGTATTCATTGATAATTCGAGCTTTAATTGTTAGTTGATGAGTCTTTTAGTAGTTTTATTATGTCCGCTGTAAATACTCTGACTTCACCTTTGTTTCTTCACAAGTAATATTTTGTTTGTGGTAACTGCAAAATAAATTGGTAGAGTAGCTGTTCCAATAATGTGCAATTCTTTAATTTTTTTTAAATTAAGCATTTATGGAGTCCACTAGGCCTCGAACCTTAACTTCAGTTATCAAGATATCTAATGACTTTTTTAAATTATAATGATTCAAATTTAAATTATCTAAATGTAATTTATGTGTTTCTAATTTTCAATTAAATGACCTAAGAAGCAAAATCGAAGGTAAAAAATAATTAAATAATAAGCCATTTTTATTCTCAAATTTGCAGATCCTCTGATGAAGATGGACAACACAAAACTTAAAAAGGCAATTGATGCAACATCTGACACGGATGATAAAGGGCAATCTACTGAGCCATCAGATGCAGAAAGGTTCCCAATGCTTTACAAACTATTAACCATTCCCAGAAATGTACAAATAAAAAATAGTGCCTCGCTAAAATCGCAACTGCTGATGAAACAAGAAACATCAAATATACAACCAGATAGCACGGTGCCCGATGACAAATAATGTCTTTATCTCATGTTTATAAAATTATTTTTCAGAGCAAATGCTAATTTATTATATATGTTGGTACTTAACAAAGTCACGAAATTATTTTTAATAAAATAATAAATTAAGTTTCAAAAAAAATTCAGTCAACAAATTGTATTGTAGTCATTTAGTAAATTTCAAAATTATGCATAATAATATAATTAATAAACAAATGAAGTACAATAGCATTAGGTGTTTGCATTCATAACACATTTTTCATATGAACAACAACTAATTTTTAAGAGAAAATTTAATTTTAAAATAGATTATATAATGAAACGCACCAATGACTGATGACACTAAAAGTACCTACTGATTGTTGATAAAGTCATAGTGATTAAATATAGTTTTGCGTGGCAACTGTCATAATTTACAAAATACATCGAATCTCATAATTTACAACTGTACGGCACTGTAGTAGTTTTTTAAATATACAACAAAATAAATACATGTATAGAAGAATATAGATAGAATAAGTTAGTAAGTGGATAGATCAAAAAAGATAATAAATCAAAATAGCAGTAATATGATAACACACTAGTACATTTACATCATTGTTTTTACAAGTTTCTGGTTGCGATGTCTCAACTCTCAAAAACTGCAGTAGGTATCCAATTATTTGAAGCAGCTAATCACAGTGAAGAACAAGTATATATCAATTTTTTACTTTCAGTATTAATTGTGATCACGAAAATTTTAATTCAGTTGCATTTGCGAGGAAGCCTTATCATTTGTGATAGGTAATAAAATTTTTAAAATTCGAAAAGATACTGTATTCACTCATTAATATCCAATTGAAATAAATTCTCCGATGGGATTGAAATTATATTTTATTATAATGATGAAGAGCTGCTCAATATTGTATATCCACATTTGTAGTCGAAGAGATTTTTGAGGTCTCGTATCTCAAACCTACTATTCAGAACCTGTAGAGTTATAAAGTGCGTAACATATGAGTACAACAAGTATAAAATAAAATAAAGAGTACAACAGGCTTCCATGAAGTTGTTTCAACAATTACTTATATCTAAATAGCAGAATATAAAAAATGATTCCGGCACACATTTAATTGCGAAATTAAAAATCAAATAAAGGACTGCCGAGACCCAGTATTGGCATATCTACGTGATACTTCTGAACACACCATAGGAGAATATAAGACCGAGAACCTGTATAATCAAAAAATAAAATTTGCATTAGAAGATAAAATAGAAATAATTACATTCTTAGAATAGTTTCCCCACACACAGGCCAAACATACTCCTCAACCCTCCTGGACAAATAATTTTTTACCAGATTAGCACGCAATTTTATTATTTGCATTTTATCCCTTTCCAATTAGGAAAACCCTGAGGCTCATATCAATTCCAGTTTAGGATACGAGTAATTAATATTTTCAAACTTATCTGTACGTGTTTAGCGAAAGTAGGCATAAATTTTCAATGAGAAAAGGTAAAATAGAAATAAATATTTTACCAATAAGCAAGCAACAACAATCCCAACGATGCCAACCATAGTTCCACCGTCTTTCAGCTTTTTCAAACATCCTTCTGTCCAAATCATGGTCGATGGAGACTCAGGGTTCATTTGGCATGTTGGCTCCTGTTATTCATTTCAATATCATGCCATGAATTTATTATTAATAGGCCAAAATAATATTACTATCATATAAAGTATAATTAACTCTAACAATGGAAAGGTATATCGTATTATTCCCCTTATGGTAATTCTATTTTTCCAAATTCTTTCGTTATGAGACCAAATTATCATGTTTAGAAAATGTTATTCTCAGTACTCTGAAATACTTTGTATACCTTTTTGTATTATTAAAATATCCGTTTTCATTTTAATTGTTATAAAATAAATTATGAAGGTACCTCTTCTTTACGCTGACAGCAGCTGACAGGTACTTTTTCAGGTCCAGTAAAAATTAGATTCCAATTTGTGTAATTTTCGATTCCGCAGCATTGAAACTAAATGGACGAAAACAATTTTATAATGGCAGCAGCATTAGTCCATAGTCCATAGTGACTTTTCATTGATAGCAAATACATGGATTTAATTTATAAAGAAAATAAAAATAGGAAATTACCACTGTCTGAACATTATCCCAAGCATTTCTTGCTGTATCGCTGTCATGATATTTTCTCATTGAATTCATCATTTCCGTTTTCATGGGCTCAGATACTTTTCCTTTAAAAACATAGCCAAGTACTCCTCCGATCAATAATACGACGAAAAATATCAGTAGGACGATAATGTACTGAAAAAAAGTTAGAAATTATACTTGCAATAATTGACTGTTCTGTAGCAAACGAATTGGAAGTAGCATGAAAATTGAGTTAATTGACTGAAGTTATTTGGAAACATACCATGAGGAGAAAGCATTTCACTTCTTTCACAGCTCCGTAACATCCCATGAAGGCAAATACCATGATGAAAACTCCCGTGCCGATGAGGACATACGATGAACTTTTATACAATCCATCACCCACAAGCGTCTCAAAAATTGACTGATCACGCAACGTTACTGCTCCAACGGCTGTTACTGCTATGCCACCCAACTGTGCCAATAATTAACAAAATAAACATTGAGTATTTGTTCGAGACAATGATAACTGTCCCATTATACAAAATTACTGATTAAGTCAACTTACGCAAATGACAAAATTGGCGAAGAACAAACTATATTTCATACATTGGCCACAGCCGTCCATTTTTGTGCCGTATCCCATCTGAAATTTTTGAAACAAACATTTTGAGTGAATTCATTTTTTACTTCCTGCAATACAAGCAATAGTATTGAAGTGTGAAGTTTAATGAACATACTATTCTTTCATGTTAGTCTATGATATGCTCTAAATATAATAAAAATCCTCTAAATGTACCAATTTTGGAAGATGCTGCGGGAAATGGCTTTCCTGTCACGTTTACGTTAACCTATTGTCATGACGGGTTAGTAATCTTTAAAAATTTAAGTAATAACCTAAGATAATTATTGTTCGTAAGCGAGAAAAGCTTTGCAAATTAAGCTGACGTTTTTACAATAGACCCAATTTGAAACTAAAGTGCTTAATGGCGAATTAAAATTTTAGTGGAGACTGCGAAGCTGAAAAGTGATTCAATAACGTTTTATCTAAAATAGAAGAAATATTATTGTCCATATGCCCCTCCAGAAAATTCATGACAAAGCCCTAGAAAATCATAAACCTACGAAATTGCTTATTTATAAATCCAATCAGTTTAAGAGATGCTCATTTTTCATTAGCGGACAAGAGAGATGTTCTTGTTATTTCACAAACATCATCCAGAGAAAAGTTGAAGAATCGAAAACATTTTGGTTTTGAATCCTTAATTATCAAAGAGATATAATGTCCAGGTTTTGATATGCAGAATGCGTGAATATTATATTATCATATATCTACCTAAAACCTATTTATGTTTCTTGTTTTTGAATACAGAACAGTAGTAAATACGCAACTGTTCCGATAAACATTCGGATAATACTGGAGGTTTGTGTTTGGGCTGAACCGAAACTGACAAGATTGATAAATTACAACACACGCACACAAATAGCTTTTCCGCATTTCCCGAATTAAGTGCTTTGTTTCGTGTCCGTTGCTACTAAATAGCTCACTAATGTAATTGTGATTTGACCTTTACGTATCTAATCAATGCACGGCTCTAAACGCAGTTAGCACTAAAAATATATTACGTAATTCAGTAATATATCATGAAAATGATACGACATTTACTTTGGCTGCATACATATAACGGTTATAGTATTGCGTGTATTTACGAGCTTTTCTTCCACGGGGTGCACGTTTCTCGACCGTTTAGCGTCTCATTGCTGTTGCCCAGCTTGAGTTGGTCAGCATTAGGAAATGGTTTCTTTAGCTTTAATATTATATGAATGGATACTAACTACCTACATACTTTACCATTGTACTCGGCCTTGCTGATGCTGTCTGGTAACTATCTATAATTCACAGTATGCCTGACATAATTAAAATAATTACATTACCTACTTAATTGTAATATCTTTTGTAAAGTCATTTATTCCTCTCCAGCCAAATTCAGCTAGTTTATGACTTGCAAATTATTTGTTGTCCAAGAAATGCACTTATTATTTTACGAATATCACGAAAACAAGGTTGTTGTTAAATACGGAGATGCTGGAATTTGTTTTATTGCATAATCAACAAGTGTCGGTTAATTAAGCACCTAATGAGGAAAATACCTAGATAAACCATATTTTTGTTATAATAATGAAGTGTGTGTATTTTTTCAAAAACAAGAACAGTAGTGCTTTTATATTTTTTAAAGCAATGAATGAAAATATGCTTTTCCTTAAAAAAGTCTATATATTATTATCGGTTCTAAAAATACATTTTAGGAGATATTCTAAAGGAGAGGTCTTTGTATTCGTTATACGTAGAAACTCTTTTGTGCATGAAAAATAGAAGGATATCTAGCCATTATATTGATATATCTGTCTCAAACAGCGGTGGGAAGTTATTTTTGGAAGCAGCCAACTTATAAACCCATAATTGATGTCTGGAGAATTGTCAGTTGGAAGAGTTATTTGTAGACAGGGACCTTTACAACGAAGCTCTTCGGCGCGAAACCAACTTACAGTGATTCTATTCCAAACGTAGTAGTACAATAACTTAGGAATAAATTGCTGTCTATGTCCAATGTTAAAGCTCATGGCATAAAAGCAAGCTTTATTTCCATTATGAATGATGATGACAGCTTGTAGCATTCATTAATACTTTAGGCTTTCTACACATTTTATACTAAATCGAAATAAATAAATTTGAGATTTTTGAAAGTTATAAATTTAAAATTACACGTGTAGCTAATATCAAAGTAATTTGCAATTTTACAATGATGCTATTTTGCTTTGCTATTTTTCATTTTTCTTCAAAAACACTGTAGGGTGGCACTGAAGATATTAAAAATTCGTTGAAAATGTTATGACAATGGTTCCAATCTAAGTAATCTTTGCAAACTTAACGTTCCATATGGCTATGAATTTCGAAATACTGAAGTTATATTCCTTGAAAATTGACTTAATTTTCTTTAATTACACATAAACGCAGAAATTCAAATTGCTAACATCTTCATTGCCCATTACATGCTACGCAATTAGTGCACTGTCATCGGAGTTTGAGTAAACCTTAATTAATGTCGCTTAATGCTCTACTAACAACACATTAGTCCATTAATAAAAGCGAGACATCGCCCTTAGTTTCTAATAACGGGGTGGGACTGCTACTACGAGTACAATATTAATACCACTACGAAAAACTAAATCGTACAGAACAGCAGTTGTAGAAAGTTCGTCACATAGATGTTTAGTAAATATTTCAGAGTACGCTGTCAAATATTTTGTAGACTCACTAATGTTATGTTAGCTCAAGAACTTTAAATAGTATTAAAATCTGACAGCGTAGATTCAGTAACTTTTATTCTGCTGTAATACATATAATAATTTTAAAATACAGAAAATATTTTGGAGATAAGATGCTATCGATTAAGGCTCAATTCTCATTCATGCCCATTTCTATTTATATAGCTACCATTCTTTTAGGTACTAGGTATTGTGTTCTCACTAGCATAATGTGCATAGCAGCACAACTACAGCCAACGAAAATATTTTCGATAAATTATTACAGAAACTAGACAGCATTATAAATGAACGTGAATTATTATCTATGGTCAATTTGTTAGTATAATCTCTATTAAATGAAGTTCGTAAAGTTGTCGAACGTTAGGATTTCTCAAGCTATAAGTGCTCCACCGGCTACATCAAAAATTCATGACAATTCAGATCAACAGTTTGTTGTTCCAAATTGCAACCATTAAATTAGCGCAAGAGCTTTAAAGATGTTAACTGAAATTCGCCAATTTTCAGAAAATAATATTTCCTTACAAATCTAAGCTACAACCTCAATATTTATCTACTGGAACGTTTATACTTTTTATTTCATCATCTTAAAACATTATATGCTAACAATATCGACGAAAAATAAAAGTACATAGGAATCAATAGAAAAGGCAGTATCAAAGAAAAATTGACACTCAGGTGAATGAGGCTAAGCTGAAATTCTGTGGTGCAAAATGACTTTCTATCTATTATTCTATTATATTATTATCGACAACCTCGACTTCCTAATTTATCTGCATGATGGCAAGGAATAAATTGCAAATGGAATTTTCCATAGGACACAAAAGCATGATTAATGGTGAATGCTACCATGACCGTTCCTTATCTAAACTTATCAGCCATAAAGATACTTCAGCTACGTCCCTTTGTTATGGCACAGTGATGTGAAGAAAAACATAGTAGTGACAAATTTGAGTGTAGCCGACTCAAGTTGTGCAATTTGTACGACATCAATTCTATCCTTAATAGCTTAGCAAACTACACAATAAAAATATTTGAGTTTGCACAGTAGGAAAAGCACTAAATGTTCATGTCTACTTCTCTATTATTCCGGACAAAAAAAGCCAGCGACAAGTGTATAAATTTGCAAATGAATATTTTATTTTTTCCCAAGTCCAAGGTTTACTATAGTATCCAGGTACACTTAAGTCAACTAAGAAAATAACACGATTCTACTTGAGTACACAACTCCATCAGCTTATAATAACAGGCCATGTGTGAATCTATAACGACTGCCGATTGTAATGTATACTATGGTGAGTGCCCAAGCAGAGGCAATCGAATGGTAAGGCTAACAATGCTCAAGATTGGGCTAGGAGATTATTTGTGAAGATAAGTTGATTGTATAGGTATAAAGTTCCGTTTCATTGACGTAAGAATAACGTAATAGCGTTATAGTAAAAGGACAGTTATAGTTCATTTATTTTCATGTAACGTGTTAACATGTTCTAACGTTCTAATGGGACGCTGAAGTTGTTTGCAGGATGTATTGAATAATAATATACTGTTGAGTTGTCAAATATAAAAAGTACCTGGATTTGGTCCTTATAAAACAAATTGCACATTTATTACTGCTACAAGGTGCACAACATAAAAGATAGGTGTATGAAATATATTTATGTGGCATATATGTAAGAACATATATAAGAAAAGTTGCTCCGCCATCGTGAATCATGATTTTTAACCTTTACCTTCAATGTCTACCTAAATCAGCGATGTTACATGGTGCTGTACTTTGTAAAGTTATTGAAATACAGGGCCTCTTAAAAAGAGTCAAGCAGTGACGTAATCGAACGTCCTTTTTTGGGCACGGCTCGAACAAAAATTATGTTCATCTTCCTGTTAAATAATGTTCAACCAATAATTGAAATTGAAATATTAATGACAACGTCAGTCAACAACGTTTCATTTCTGAAGGAGAATCTAATAAACTTCCTTGTCCTAAAAGATGAAGATTTTCAATATTAACAGGAAAATATTATGATTTTGTGTATACACTTATTGACAAAGCGTAAAAGAAAAAAGTTCAGCTATTTAATAAAGTGAATTAAATGCGGCCAGTTTTTTCATGTAAGTATATTATCTGTGAAATCTTTCATTGAGTGCATAATGCTAAGGCATAGCCAACCAGAGAAATAAAAATGAAAATGCAGCCTATAGTTCTAGACAGAGAGGGGTGAATCCAATGATCAGACATCTCAAGATCTGCATGTAATGTTCTTGTTTTCACTTTCTGATATTGTTTGATGATTCAGCAATGGTGCACCTCTGTTAATGTGATTACTTTGAATAGATTTGATTTAGATATCTCGTAATATTTAATTTAGTGGATGCCATAATTTTAAATCAATCGCTTTAAAACAAGCAAGGGAGTAGAAAACGTCAACGTAACAACAATAACCCGAGCGACCTTGTTTGATCTCAGAACACATAAGGGTGGCCAGTCAATATCCTTGTACAATAGACTTTTGCATATGCCGCTTAGTTAATAAAGAGAGAGTAGAACCGCATCATATCCTACCTTTTATATACCATATAGTTACAGGTGTATATATTCGTAATATAGATAGATCTATGTAGTTGTTCTTATAAATACTAGTAGGGAGGAATGAAACTTTTACATTCATTATGTTCGCATTTATGCTACACACAATACTCAGATATGGTTGCCATCAATTTACTTGCAGCGTGCAAGTGTCCCTTGAGCTAATGCAATGGTCACCATCAAATGTCCAACCATGAGTGGAAAGAAAGACGCACATAAGTTATATTATTTTACCTCTACTCAAAGCACTACAAATTCTGACAACTGCAGTTATATATATAAATTCCTGTATATCGCAGACGAAAGACTTGTAATATTTTAATGTGTCATACTTACTAGGTACTATAGTCCATTAGGGCTAGAATAGGATTCGACTCATTGTCAGTCTCTCTCAACCTTCAGTTCATGGGCCTTTGGTTCTTCATAGGTGCAGTTCAGTATAATAATAAGACAATACACCTGGCTATAACATAAGCCTAAAATTCATAAGATAAGAATAAGTACATATTTTTGAATGCTCTATTTAACCTGTCCCTAGAGAATGCACGTTATGGTATGCTACAAGTTGATATATATCAGTCATCCTATTATTATTATTATCATTAGATGCCCTGGGCAGTTGTGCACATGCATTCAAGATTATAGCTTTCGGACATCCCTTTATCATTCTCTTCAGATCAACTATCATTAAAACAATGATATAACTTTTATGAAATGAACAAATGGCATGCAATCCGAAATCCAAATAATTTAATGTTAATAACTGTTACCTATCTAGTAGAATTTAATGGATCTGTACATACAATACCATAAAAACAATCTAATGCTAACTTAAAATTAATTATAATAACATTTTTTCTAAAAAATTGCATCATTTCAACTCTCTCTGTAGTAGTATAATTTTCTTTATGGCCAAAAAATATGTACTAACTATCTAGGACCTCGTATTATGAAAATCACTTTTGTATTTTGCACGTGGATGTTACTTTATAGGCGAGTCGGCTAGTCCTAAGTGAAAAATGCGTCTTCTCGTTAAGCGAAGACCTTTAGAAACTGATTGACACCTTCAAGGAAGCACTAGAGCCCACTAGAGCTATGAATGAGCTATATATCACTGCCATCTCATAACTCTTCATTTTTGAAGTCATGCTGATAGGCCCCATTTCCTAATAAGACGACATAGTGCGTTAATTTCTACATTAACATAAGGACTTTACCTCAACAAAAATGTTAACAGTAGCTAGTAACCACATCTTTTGATATGTGTGGGTAGGTGAACTGCCTAATTTCCATTCATGCAGTCTACCAGTCTACAAGATACACTAAGTGTAAAAATTTAAATTAGGAAATTAATATTAAAACGACTGTATCCGTTGAATAGCATCGTTTTGTAGAATATTCAAAATTCAACCTTCTCATAACTAAAGTGGAAGAGTAGAATGTGATGACTCAACGAACTTTCTTACGTTATTTTATGTAGTTTGAATGTTAATAATGGTAAATGCCTATGAGGTTTCTCATTTCAACAATTGTCTCATCTTCATATGTACATGTGAGTATTACACTAATTGAATATATTATTATGGCTACTGCAGTACTATTAGTACTTGCAAGATCCATTTCCTGTTCGTCAGCACGAATAGATAAACAAAAATTCCAAGAATAAATGACTGATTTTAAATTATAAATCGGAGAAACATATGATGTTCTTCAGTTATCACAATTTACAAAGGATCAACATTAGTGGTCATGATGATGAGCAGTTACTGCACGTGTGTGCCTGAATTATTCCTTGTTGCATTGGCTATAAATACAAATATTATAAATATATACCGAAATAACTATCTCTAGATGTATTTATTTACTACGACGACGGCAGTTTCCATTTCCAATTCACGCTGTCATGTCAGAAGAGAAACTCTCAAGAAGGTCTTTCATGTTCTGTAAACGTTCGTTCATGTACACAGCAGAAAGAAGTGTAGAGAATGCCTAAGGCCTAATCCCGTGCGCTATAGCACCACAGAAGACTCTGACAACACACACAGCCATTGCTACATAAGGATGAAAAATTAATTTCGTTAAATGCAAAGAGAATGCTTATTTAAAGGATCCAAAACCAAATCATCCCTCTAACCCATCATCACAATGCCATTCTCTACGCAAATGATACTACCATATGACCAAACAATGACCAATAATTACTCTAACTTAGACATGGAAAGATTTAACGATTACATTCGCAGTACAGCAGCGTATTGTATGTCAAATTAAATATTCAAATATTTCGCTAAGTGACGACAGAGCATAAAAGAACAAATCAAAAAGAAACAATAGGTACATCCAAAATTTGAATAACATATTAAGAGACACATAGTTGGAACAGCATATATTATAGATATACTTAAATAATATGCATCTATAATTGCTGTAAAGGATATAATGTCAATACGGTAAATGTTTTAGGGACACTAAATCATCCAAAAGACGCTAGAACTAATTATGACGGCCCTAATTCATTGGGAATTAATAAAACAATGCAGCACTGGCAATGAAGTAAAAGCTAGATATTCGTCTCAGAAATCTACCCATTTAAAGAAAAGGGGAAATCAAAATATTCCTTAAAGTAATCCCATAATAGTGAGCCTTGTAGTACGTTTTACTGCCCTCAATCAAACAATAGTAGCAAAACAACCCTAGTTGATCTAATAAATTAAAATGATTTGCTAGTTTTTGAACATAACTTAATGATAATATTAAAGATAATTTTCATGTATCTTATGCAATCGAAGTAGTCTTAAATGCAAATCTATTTAGATAGGAATATACATTAATATAATTTACACATTTCGGCACCTTTTTAGACACCTACACAGAGTTACTACATAAACGAGATAAGTATTTTTACGTAAAAATTGCTTTCAATATTAGGTTAAGACAGATAACAAGAACGTCACAAAACATTAGCAACCCAAGAATGACGAAAGGTTTAAAAAATGATTCAACTAGACAAATGAAATGTACGAAAAATGCATCAAATGCTAGTGCATGTCTCGCATCTCAGTCAGTCTCATGCAAAAGTGTATGTAATCCTCATATAATAGAATAGATTCATAGCAGCAATTATTGGCTGCAGAAAAGTAAGACTGGGGCACTGAATGCTGCATCGTTATTAAAACATACAATACGGTTAAACAGCATTGTTTATCTTATGTTGTAACAATACTATCTACCTAACTTAGTTGTAAAGTAAATGTAGCGTAAATATTTTGCTGGTAATAAAGGGATCTATACAAGACACAGGAAGAAAACAAGTAACAAAATAATGAGAATAATATGAGGAATTTAAAGGTATATAGGAAAGAATTAATGGTTGGCTCAATTCAAAATTAATTTCCGTAAACTTGTGTTCTTTTACTAAATGAATATATCCATGAAGAAATAAGCAGATATGCTATTATTGCTTTGTTATCCCCCTACCAACTCAGACTAATTGCACATTGTATTGTGTATATCATGTATATCATGCACTATGTACATATTCTTTACATTATGCATTTTATATGTGCACACATTCATTGCATTACGTAATACTTCACTAGGCCTACTTGATAAATAGAGATAAATAGCTCACTTGATTTTTGTATTATTTTTAGTAGTAAATTGCACCTGATGCACATTTTTTCACATTAAATTGATTTGTGGTGTAGTAATAATAGCTGTGGTTAATTTTAATTTTACTTCTATCGCTAATTATCAAATAATAAAATAATACTATGAATAATGTCTCCAGTCATGTCGTATATTGTGCAGATAGTCTTTGAATATCCACCACACCCGAAGCCCAAAACACAACAGGTTCTAAGTTCTAAGTAAACTAAATAAGTTCATGAAGTGTCGCATACAGCTCTAATAATAACAAGGCTTTCACAGACTTGCTTGTCGTTTTCAAAAAATTTGTAAGCAGAGTACAGATCGGTAACTCATCGATTTCTTAGAGCATAACATTACCACCCACTCTTTAACTCACACCTTTAATGCCTAAAAGGCTATTTTTATTGTTAGTTTCAGCTATATTATAAAATGTTTGGTGAACAGGAAAGAAATATTGATAAAACAATGTAGAGTACCATGTTTTGATATAATAATAAGCTAAGGGAAATAATCATATTTTGTGTCAACACTACAGAATATGAAAATATTTCACTGAAAGGGCAAGTCCAAAAACAAAATAGCAACAATATCAATATAACACACATTGATAATTAAATATAGTATATGCTAGTGTTAGAAGAAAGAGTAAAAAGACATAGAACAACAAAAAGTGCAATAAGCTCATAGGAATTGTATGTTTCCGTCTTTCGGTATACGAGTACATGCATTTTGTTTGTGTAATTTTTTTTATGTGCAGAGCAAAAGAGAAAAGTAGACTTACTATTACAACGGGAGATATCTTCTGCAGTCGGCCGAGTTGTGACTGTGACAAATATCAACAAAAGGGATTTAAACGTGTTCTTAAAAACTTTTGAAATTATAATTTGAGACAGGGACTGATACTAGAAATTGCCAACACTTTTTTTTTGCAAAACAATCCTCACTTTACATAAAAAGTAAATGGGGTGGTGGTTTACTTAACTGTATAGTCACTATCGGCTGATGATAATAATACGATGGAATGTGAATGTGAGAGATTTTAGAAGCAAAGCAGAACTACGTTACGTTAGCTATGCTATAGGAAACAGAATAAGATTCTCACGATGTAATGAATGAATGAGCACAGACTAAGGAGGAAAACTAAAGGGACACAACACGACCACAACAATACAGAATATGACTATTAACTATCTCGTAGAATGTGAGGTTGCTAAATTGAATTACCTATTAGGTAGCTGAATTTGAAGATAATAATGCTTGATAAGTTTCTGTTATGCAGTTATAGCGCTATTGCTCCATACAATCCCTGCACTCGTACTCCTTCCACACGCTTTTATAAGACTGAGAATGAATTCAATGAATCTTGCTGTACACAAACAAAACACTCTCTCTTGCCCTGTTCACTGCTCACTACTATGAGGCACTTCTTGATTCCTCTCCTCTACTTCTTCGTCCTCTCTCTCTCTCAAACAGACTTTCATACCTGTGGACTGTGGACATGACATAACCAACGTAAGACCTACTACCTATAATACACACAACCACCACCTCAGCATTACACTACAGGTAGCTACTCCTCTTACTACATCACAAGTACCTAATAACTATACTTCTTCTACCTATTACATCGCATGATTTCCATTTCCATTGCGAATTACCATGTACTTTTGAGAGCTGTGTACATTTATTTAGTCAAGCTACAAATTGAGAGTGAGACGGCCATATAGAACTCACTATGAGACATTGAGAATGTATTTGCTAAATGCAATTTATTATTATATTTACCTTAGTTCACTTTCTAGAGGTAAATTCACCTTGCTCAAAAAGAATGAGGCGGATTAGGCTAGGCGGCAACATGTTCATAGCCGTTACTTCTTCAAAAAATATATTATAAATTATAACACATATTTAATAATTTTTTTAAGCAATTAATACAATACTTAAGGGTGTCTTGCTGCTAACTATGACGAGCTCAATTCGAGACTCGAGAAGTTTTTGTTGTAACTATTTAGCCATAAGCGTGCGGCATAACTTATGATTATGACATCGTAATACCTACTTATACACAGGAGAAAATTTCGACCATTGCAGTGCAAATGAATTTTTTAAATGTATCCGATTTCAAAATGGAGTTACGTTTAGTTATTCATTATGTACAGGGTTATCAGAAAGTTGTTAGACTCTTTTGCCCGCTAATTACCTACTCAAGAACTAGAACAGATAGATCAAATAACTACTATCATTAGAAATAAGAACTTTCTAACTTAAATATAGGTGCATAGCATTAACAATTTGGTCCATTTTAACGGAGAAACAAAAAAATGGATCCAAAATTTCTGCTTTAGGCTTATTTGGATGGAAAAATGGGCAGTTTTCAGGCTAATATTTTAAGACATAGAGTAGATAGTAGAAAGGGCGAATTGGCTTATATAATTGAGAAGAGAAAATTTTCAATAGAAGATTTGTGTATTATAAGTTAAGATTTGGTTCATATTCGCAGATAAGATATAATGACTTCAACTTTTCAAAATAACAAAATCACTTGTTAGATTATTTTCAAATTTTTTAAAATTTAATTTTAAGCATTTGAAAGATGTAAGAAATTAAGCCATAAACAAATTTTTAAGTTAATCGTGCTAATATTTACACTACCTTGAAATTTTAGAATATTATTTAAAAAAGTAAACCTCTAGTTTGTTATTTTTCCCATATCAATGAACTTTAAGCAGAGTTTTTGCAATAATGATTTTCTTTCTGTGTAATCGTGAACCAAAATCGTTTCTATCATAAAACAATCTTTAAGTTAGAATGTCCTCTTTCCTATAATGTTAGCCATCTTGTTCTATCATACAGCATACCCAGTTCGTCAGGTATTGTTTTGTTATTAGTGTACATAGGGTCTAACAATATTCTGGTAGGTACCCCTGTACTTGTTGTCCTATCCTTGTCTCCGATATTGAAATGTATTGGACATTACTTAAAAAGGTTCATAAATATGTTTATACTATAAATAAACAGATTAAATAATTATTATGAATGCAACCTCGGTTAATAAATAGTGTAATTTGTCGACTCTCAGTTTTCCTCCGGGTTATTCGAAAATAACATAGCACCGCTATCGTGAAACCTTTTTTTGAATCCTGTTTTCAGACGTCTTCTATTTGATTTGAAAATAGTATTCAACTGTGTTTTATTACACAGGCATATTACTCATCCTTGGAATATGCGGTTATATAAAGATTAATAATATGATGCACCATGTTCATGACTAAATTACAAAAATTAGATTACTAGCGCATGAAAAAGGAAAAATGATACTTATATTAGAAGCAAAGCAGGTAAATAGTATTCAATAAAAATACTAGCTAAGTAGCTACAAATGCGATTTATACTGTTCTTACAACTAGAGGTTGGCACATTTAAAAGTAACATTAATGAAGAGATTGCTGATTTAATGTATGGTTTAAATGATTTTAGGTGCAATGTTTTTCTGTTAGCTGGCAACAAGCAATTAAACATTACACTTTACACTACACAAAAAACATAATCGTTATAAGATTATAACTACATAATATAAAACCTTCCAAAAGCATTCATATTTCATAAACATAGGTTAATACTTAATTTTTCCATTTGATCAGTAACTACGTCCTAATTAATTTCAAGTGAATTTAATGCAGAGAATTATTACGAAATTTAATTTGATAGCTGCTGTTATGAAAAAAAAATTGTCTCCAAAAAGAGAGAACTGTTATTTATATGAAATGGCAAATGTATTTCAAAATTTGAAATACATATTCCACCTTCCAACAATATGATAATGTGCGTATCGTCGGTATTTGGCGTTGTAAGATTCCCAAGATATAATTATTTATCTCACACATTTAATGAGCTTTTAGTAACAATTTACAACTTGTATTTTTTTAAAAATGAGTGACCCATTTTATCGTGGTAGCTCTGATTGTAATAGATTTTATTGTTCATATCATCCATAGTTGATATTTTGTAGGCAATGTCACAGATGATATTATGGTTATTACCTAGACTAGAGATTGAGCCCTTGGCGGGCAAGTGATAATAAACAAAACTCATATGTATCACTGGAATGGAACTTAATCATTGTGCATTGTAATGCGATTATTAATTTTGATTAGATACTTTGTCCACGATTTTCTGCAAAATATCATTATTAACTACTGTGAAATGCACAGTTTTACCCATTAGAAAATTATTTTTAACAGATGGGAACATTCGTCATGGAATTCAAAAATTTAAATGAAAATGCAACTAATACAAAAAATTCGGATAATGTAAAGAAAAGTCAAAAAACGTATGACATTATTTGTGGTTCACAAGGCGTTTTTCTCTGCTATGGATATAAAAATGTGTTGGCATATTTTTTATTGTTCTTGTACTGACACAAGTTTTGTAAACATAGCATAAACAATGTAGAAATTGTATTTAAAAAAAGTTGCTATAACTTTAAAATGGAAACAACTATTACATCTCTTGTTGGCATGAAAATTATAAAATGCTCTGAGGCTGGAAAACAGAAGGCATCATATATTGATTATCCTGAAGCAAATGACCATAAAGTAATTGAGTTGATTTGATTTGACACAAAGTGGCACATGCCAAGTTATGAAATGGATATTGGTACTTGTTTATAAAACGTAACTTATATTGTAGTATTCATATAAATAATTGGATTGAATATTGACAAATAAATATTTTTCAGCTTTAAATGATAGTCTAATTAAATTATCAATAGGTTTGTAATGAGTTCTGTATAGGTAGGTATCGTAATTGTGTGTATGTACTTATTACTGTAAATGGGCAAAATAAACTTTCGAAAATGAATAAACTCTCTCTTTCATATAGCTCGAACCAAATGCATTGAATTTTTCCGAACTATTTTTAAATTAAAGATCTATGCAACTGAGTGATGTAATCTATCGTACTTACTAAGTGTGTCTTATACATTAACGTCTGAAAGTAATGAATTCAAAAAAGTATTTCTCTTAAACCATGAGTTACAATGTTTCATTTTCGACGGACTGGATTTATTATTTATTTGTCTGTAAGTTATTTTATCGACATGATGAGTGGCCAATTAACATGACGTGGGTATTTGATTTAAAATGGACTGCATGTTCACTGATTGATTATATAATATGCTGTATTGTCAAATACTTTGTTCAGTTAACGATTTAGCTTGTCTCTCACAAAGGATAGTTTGGGAGATACAGTAGCTAGTTCTCATACTAATTTACCTGAGCTCAAACACGGATTATTATATTTTATTTTAGGTATTCTTCATTAGTTTGTTGTTGTAGCTTCGACACTAATTTCAATTATATTATTACAGTGGAAGGAATGATGGTAATTTATAATGATAGGGATTTTTCAGCTTCAAGCGCATTGTTTTCATTGTCAAGTGATACTTTCAAAATGGCAATGGAGGTTGGGATTCCTTGAAATCGGTTATGATTTTTAAACATGGTGGTAATTGACTCTTGTAGATCTGTGGTTCATCATTATTACTTAAAAATACATTTTCATGGAATTTGTTTTTTTATAAGCTGATAAAATAATTTTGAAGCGTTCAATTCCTAACGAAGAAAGCTTTTGCGTATCAATATGTAGAGACGATGCATATGATTGATATGGCATAGTTGAGAAAAAAAATCATGGGATTTCATATACAAAACGGAATATTATGAGTGACATTGAAAATGATTGCAGACAGACAGCGCCCAACAGGGACAAAGAAATAACTTAAATATCGGTGTATTTTCTAACCTAGCAAGGACATCACTCACGGAGGATCGAACACTCTTGTGTCTCAATGAACTATTTTAATTGTGACTAGGATAATTGAACTAGCAAACCAAACAAAAGCGTCGCTAATCCATAATCTGCTGCGTATTGTTTGTGTGTTGAGAGCGTGAGTGTGTCTGCAAACCTCCTTTGCTTTTGCCTTGCTTCTTCGGTTTCCTTTCATCACCACAGGATTGGAGGACAATAATGCTAGTGCTAGAGCTACAGGATAGAAGTGTGGAATCGAAGGGCACAAAGAATAGTACAGAGAGTACAGACTAGTTGAGCTTGGCTGGATATTGTTCCCGTTTTTGTTTTTTAGGATAGAAAATTTAACTAATCAAACTCTTTTTAAGGTCCCAGCACTAATTTCGGGTTTTTTGGGTCTCTGTCCAATTTTTCACTCTGACAATAATCTGTAAAACGCTGTGCTGTACACATGTGTGCCCATTAATCATTTTCAATTTATACTCTGCTCACTCAGCTGTTTATCCTTTTTTAAGTAGAACTCTAAGATTGCAAATTTAAGAATTTACTACTATTACAGACATATCATTAATGACAAAAAATACCTCTTTACGTCTATTACAGTCCAATGTTTCCTTTTGACAAAATTGGACAGGAATGAAGGTTTTTAGACCTGGACAATTAACTATACATCACAATTCAATGATTTAAGACTTGCAGGCTAATCAATACATATACCTTTGAACTTTTGATCATTCGAAAGTATAAGATTTATTTTTCTAAATCATTTCATTTTAATTCCTGACTTTCCGTAAAACAGATTTTGTACACTATTCACTATATTATTTGCAACTTCAAATGCGTACAAATATTAATAATAAAAATAAATAATTAAAAAATATAACAGAGATTTAGCTGTAGTTGGTCAATTGGTCATATACTTCAAACAGAAAGGAAATGTTAATATTTCAGAGAAAATTTCAATTGTTTAAAATTTTCTTAAATTATTAGTTCTTAAAAAAATCGACGAAACAACGAATCAACGAAATCTTGTATTCGTTGTTCGTACAATTGATTACGCTACGTTGTCTTGAAATTCGACTACAGTCGATATAAATTTTCCTTTATATTTTTCTCCCTCCTTAAACTTTTTAAAGTTCGAAACTAATTAAAAAAAAATAGATTTTATGTTATTTCCATAAAAAAATATATAGATTCAATTTTGTAGTCACTCAACTGCTGCAATTAATTATTTTTAAATTTCCACAGTAATTCTGTGCAAACAGCAACATTTTTGACAAAAAAAAAAGATTTTAAAGAAACGACCATCAGACACTTTGAACATTAGCCCTAAAGTTGAACACTT
Source organism: Tomocerus minor (assembly GCA_009936455.2). Lineage (NCBI taxonomy): Eukaryota > Metazoa > Arthropoda > Collembola > Entomobryomorpha > Tomoceridae > Tomocerus > Tomocerus minor. The sequence continues at coordinate 21,723 of JAAAYG020045033.1, forward strand.
CATTTTTTTAACCCATTCCAATTCCAATATTGTTTTTATTTTCTCGTATTCATTCATAAGCTTTTAGTCATTATTTTCATTTTTTTTTACGTTTGAATTGTGACAGAGTAAAGTAACCCTACTTTTAATGACTTCTTACTTTATGTAATCTTTCATTCCCCCAGTTGTGGTTGTGATCTGCAATCGGCCCCTCCCTGATTGTCTGACTGAATAAGATAGGTTCCCGGTTGCCATTCGACTCTGTAGCTGTGAGTTAAATGTACATGTATTGTAAGTGCAGCACAGCAGTGCAGTGCAGGTACGTGTATGGTACATACGTAACGTACTGCTTATAAATTCTCATATTTTCTTTATTAATTAATCAATAGCCCGTTTTGGGAAGTATCCCTTTAATTTCCGTTGGAATAAACATATTACCTGATATCCTTTAATACTATTAATACAAAACTTTTGGGATTTTCGACTAAAAAACGGGTCCAACCTTGCTCTGAAATAGTTATTCCTCCAGGCTACATTAATTATCTTATTCTTTGTCCCTGTCCCTTTGTCATTTTTAAGAAATAATTTCTCATTTTCAATAGAACAGCGTCAAAAACGATTTCCATTCCTTAGTTAGCAGGGAATAAGACTACGGCACAAAAAAGTAATAAAAAAATGCGACAATTTTAGGTCTGAAAGTTGTTTTATAACTTAAGATCGATCTTTCTGCTCTTCTAAAAGTGAAAAATACCTTTCCAAGGACATCCGCATCAAACTAGTTATTATAATAGTGTATTTTGGACTTCAAGGCTACATTTCAGCATCAGCTAGAATTTATTAGGATGGAGGAAGTTGACTCAATTTCAGTTGCAGTTGCTGGCATTGACATCAATAATGTGAGATACATTTTGTATTTGTAACTTGTACAATTAAAGCTTGAATTTAATGTGGATATAATTGTGTGCCAATTTTAATAAGGTAATTTTAATATATTCTTGGTCGAAACAGATACACTGTGCTAAAGTAAAATTTTAAATATATGCTAGCAATATCATAATTTATGATATTGCAATTGATACAGAACTACTGCGGATAATATAATCAATAATATCTACTTCTCAATTATTATGAATTATATTAACATGGTTTGGTAATCCGTCCACATGCAGTAGTAATGTAAAATTATTTTAATAATAGCCTCTTAAGTGTATAACACAGGTAAAAATATGAAACGTTGAAAGAAAATTATTACTGAAACATGTTTGTGTCATATATGGATAGTGAGTACGTAATCTTTTAAATCATACTAGTCTTTTTACGTAAAATAGTTAGCTGGTATATGTAGAGTTGAAAAATTCTGTGACAATGATCCAATTAAAAACATTGGTAAATTATGTAACGGCTTAACATTGAACTAATTTACGCTTTTCGATAATGTAGAGGATGTTATATGGTGTCTTCTGTTTAACTGGTAATTTTACAAATGTCATTTGTTTCTCCACTTCTATACTTGTTAATTAATTTGAATGCATTACAAAATAAATCAAAATATTTAATCATGTTGAATTTTATTCGCTCGTGGAAAAATAATTTTAAGTAAATATAGTCATTAAGATTAGATTAGTCTTACTTAAAGATTTAAAAATTTCACACAGCTGGTCTTAAAGCACATACTGCATATTTGCACTTGGGTTTCCTTCGTTCCCATTATTCTGCATTATACTTATGAGAATTTTTATAGTGTTCTTTCCTTTAATTAGGGGTGTGGCGAATGTCTTCTGCGAATAATTTGTATTTTCATACCTACAGCTTCCAAAAGTTGGAACAAAGCTTTTCGCGAATAGATGCAAAACGACTAACTGTAAGTGAATGGTTACCGTAAACTATTCGTGAATAGTTATATATTCGTACAAACTATTCACATATAGTCAGTCGTTTTCCATCTATTAGCAAAACGCCTTCTACCAACTTTTGGTGGCTGTAGGCATGAAAATACAAACTAACCGCTAAGGTGGTAAATTGATATTCTTCACACTCCTACCTTTAATTATTTTGGGCATGTTAATAATCTGTTAATACGAAATTTAGACATAAGTATGCTGAACATTAAAGCACCAAAAAGTGTCACCCCACGAGACATTCTTTATAGCTTTCCTTCATGAACATGATTTCATGGCACAGCGAACAGTCCCAGAAAATGAAAATTTTTTGAGAAAATTACACTTTCCAAAAAGTTCTTCAGAATATAAAGCACGCTTCACCATGAAAACATGTCGCCCGACGCCTTTAATAGTAAATTGCTTAGATTGGTAACCCATTGGATTTTATAATCATATAGTTTTGCATAAGTAGCTATCTAAGCAGTAATTTATACATTTTAAGCACAGCCATTGTTCAGTTTTGAGCTATATCGCTCGAACTCTTCTAAATAAATTCCAAATAAAATATCATAAATAAATAAACAAGTTGCTATTGTTTGGTAGTTACAGATCTATTTTAGTGCTCTTTTTTCAGTTTTATGCGTCATAATAATTGTGGTGAAATAAAACATTATTTAGTTACTATCATTAGTTTAAATGCATTTTTCATGTTTAGGGAATCATACACTTTTCTGTAGAATATAATGCTTTAATAGTATGTGTATATTTACTGAAACTTGTAGTTTAGATCATGGATTGACAAAAAAAAATCAGTCGTCTACCAGTGGTTAAGAATAAAAAGCACTGAAGTCTATAGATTTAATTAATTATGGGTCGTAGTGAGTAGCGTTAATTATGGATTTTATTTGGTAATCAAGCATTAATTACAAGAATGAATTAGAAAATTGTATTGAAAAGTAATAATATACAGATAGATGTATTTGCAGCGTTTGCAATAAATCTGTTTCATGAAGAAAATGTCTTACTTCTCAATGTCATTTTAACACATTTATGGGATTGCTGTGTTTAATCATACTAGTTCAATATTATTTAGACTTAAAATCATTATTATTAGTTTTTAGTTTATGTGTACATTCATACCATAATTTTAAGAATACCTTGAGTAGACTTCCATAATCGTAAATCACACTTTTGTCTGAATAAAGTATCCTGAGGGTGTAGTGTAACAATTTTCCTCGAAACAAACTTTATTCGATATTTAATTAAGCAATAAATATTATGAAATACATTATTTACGTACTTGTATGCATTTATAACTTATTGGACGTAGCCATAATAGCTTGCATTATTCATGTAGGTACCTAATTGTGACAAATATCACTTATATCAGAGTCCATGAGTAGCTGACATAAAAGCATCTCATTTTCAGGATTCGAATTGCCAATGGATTTCCAATAACTGAGAATTTACAGTTGGATTACTACTCAAGCGTGTACCTTTAAAATTACCGGATCTGTGGATAACCAAAGAAGACGCCCTGAGAAAAACTTACAAGATTATTTCCAATTATAGATCTACCCATTTTCTGATTAAATGTGGAAAGCACATGTCAAAATACTAAAAAAACATAAATGCTCATGTTAATGCTGAAAATAAAAATTATTGATGAAAGCCAATAATAATATGAGCCCTGTTGTAATTTTAGGTTGAAGCGTTGGATTCCAGAAGATTAGTTGCATTTATAAATCACTATGCCACTACAACTGTGTCCTTCTTAAACCATTTCTCGACTCTATGCGAAACAAGACTGGAAAAAATGCATAATCAACTTCTTAAATTGGAACAAAGGCTAACATTGCTGGAGTGTAAACTTTCTTCTGGTTCTGAAGGATTGCCTTCCATCCCTGAAAGTGTGGATCAGAGCAATGTTACAACCAATAACTCTGAAACAGATGAAAATGTTACAACTACAAGCAATTCAAGACAAAGCGTTGTAGAGGAAGAGGAAAGTCTTGATCCTGAAGTGGAAAGTATGTTCATATGTCATTGGCATGGACTTATACCTTACCTATATTTGCATTTCCGGCATTCATAGAAACTTAATTTCAACATCTGCATCTTAATTTAGCAAATTCATTCTTATTATTATGAAGCATCACACAATTATGTACTTGCTTACAGTTTGCTCTTGATAATTGTTGTATTGAGAAAACCAAAATGTAATACAAATAGATAAGAATATATAAGACTGAGACAACAGATTTAATACTCACGGAAGTGTTTGTCGACTAGGTAGGTATACGGTATGCTGTATGCTACATTTGGATGTGAAGATGCATTCCGTACTGAAAAGACCTGCTTATACCTATAGGACTCAAATGAGAAAGTAGCTAGCCGTGAACAATGACAAATAAATATGACTTTATATTAGGTGTGTTGTAATTTTAAGACCATGCTTTTCATGTTTTAGGCAATGAAATCAAAGAAAGTGAAACTACATTTAAAGATGACCCGAAATATCAAAAATACTACAAAATGGCATCTGTTGGGGTACCTATTCCGGCCATTAAGTTAAAAATGGCGTCGGAAGGCGTTAGTTCGGACATTATTTCTTCGTAAGTAATCTTTGTTTTTTATTTGCATATCTGGGCTACTGTTTCGCTTCGATAAATATTGAATTAGAAGTGCTGTCACTGTGCGTTAAAGACAGTAACTTGATTTGAACTTTAAAATTCTTTGATTTTTGACACCTCGTCTGGGTGTGTTTAGTCTGCACTAGGTTTAACTTAAACCAAATACAAAGAAAATGATGGAAAACATTCTTTAATATTTAATACATAAATACATGTGGGTCATGATAACGAATATGCATCTTATATCCCGGCGTGTTCTCCTGCTAGAACCTTATAATTTAATGAAGAAAAAGTTGTTTGTATCTTTTTTATTGTGCTGAAGACATCATTTGAATTAATCTTAAATTTCGTCTATGTTATTATTTTGTAATTTGGGTCAAAGCATGAAAGCCAAAGCCTTTGGCTATTGAAAACCATGAAATTACAAACACTGATGCAAATATGCAAATAAGACGTTTATATTTTTTAGATTTCCATGACATCACAGTGCATTCGATTTGGAATGGTTTGGATGTTCCGTCTGGATTTTATTTTTACGGAAATATATCCTCCTCTTCCGTAAAAATCTGTCACTATATAAATAGGTACCAATGCATTTACATTTTTTGTTATTTTCTGCCAATCTTTTCTGTATAATTTCTAATTGCATGTGATAAAGTGATTAGTATGACATCACTAGCAAATAGTATTGCAAATTAAAATAAATACTGATTTGTGGAATTCCCAAAGACTCCCAAGTTCAGTTTGCACTCTCCATTAAGGTAGCTAACTGGCATTAAATAAGTCGCAGCAGTAATACATTAAATAACAGTCTTGGAATGGTTATCACAGTATGTACAATACAATATACAATGTACATATACGATGGTATTCTGTGAAGCGTATTTAAAGTATATCATGAATAATAAATAAGTAACCAAAATTGGAGAATAAAGAAGCGATGACTTATTAAAGTGGTATTCGCTTCCATTTTGTCATTCTTTTGTTGTCCACATCTTTGCCATTTTGGCGTAATGCTAGTGGACCACAAAAATTCCTTAAAATTTTAAGGTCGGTCAAATCTTCTTCCTAAATACCTTGCAAATGATTAAAACGAACCGAACTAAATTAAATCAAGAAAATAACAGTCAAATGAGCATCACAGTCTCGCCGATCAATCAATAAAATTTGAATTGTTTAATTGGAACTTCTTCAACAATAGTAATTTAAAAAACATTCATTTTATTTCCATTTAATTTAATTCCAATATTTATTTAGAGCTTGATCGCTGTTTCCTAAAATAAAAATATATTTAAGGCATATTGACCTACTACACACACAACTACTATAGCCGTCTCTTCTTTTCATTTTAAAGTACACAAGTCGTTACAAATTTATTGTACCCTTGTTGGTAGTGTTTGGCAGTCAGATTCATTGTGTTGTGTCCCTTTGGCCATGTCATCCTAATGTTAAACTTTCATGAAACAGTCGACCTTTACAATTACATTTGATTCGCAAGAAAAAAATAAATTCCTTGTAACGCTCCAGCATTTTATTTCTCTGAATGAATATATACTATTCTCAATAATGAATAATAATTTTGCTCCTGATCTGTAAAAAGATATGTATTTTCTTAAGACTGGATAATTTCTTAAAAAAATCTTCTCAATGCAATACAAAATAATGTTAACGCATAAATTGTACATAACTATTTTAAACAATTTGAACTAGTATGATACAATATAATACGTATTTCCAAATTGCCATTGTTTTTTATAATACTTTTACTGAAAAGGAGAATTAAAGCATTGGCGGATAAAATGGATAATAAAACATGCTAGTGTCGCTGTTCCACTCAATAATTTAATTCTCAAAACAGGTAGATAAAGTCGCTAAATCCTACATGTAACGGTCATGTACATTGCCTTTAGGTTTTATTTGCCCTCCGTAGTTTGGTTTATTTTCATGATCCTATCGTCTATTGAATCTGCCATTCTTTACTTATTTTGGACTTGAATTTTATTTTTATCCAGTTTGGAATTATTTCAAAACAAACCGCTTTATTTGGTCTGTCAGTCTGAAAATGAGATAAAAAATTCTATATAAATAATATCGTTAGTTCTGTAAGGTAAACGTAGGTATTTAGGTATAGAAGCTCATAATATTCGAATGAGCAGAGCAGAGGTATCTTGACGTGATTACAGTGCACTAGATTTTTAAAATGTACTCTAATTATACTACATAATGGAATTCCTAGCTTCCATATGCCAGTATATTAGATTATGTTGCGAAAAGGTTAAGTGTTCGCAATTACCTAACTAAATTATTATCTTTTCCGTGAATCGATATTGATTTCTTTGCATTGCATTTGCATTGCATGAATTGCATCATATTTGGGAAATGATAGCTAGCTATAGGTGCTGCAGTGCAGGCGGACAGAGCTACGGAGGCGCTTGATTTGTTCAACTTGTGGTTGAGTTTAGCGAGATTAGATTTTGAGACGCGAACGTTAGAGGTTAGACTGAGAGTGTGAGAGATGGATGGACTAGTACACTGCCACACCGTCGCATCGAAGAGAATTCAATTGCAATAGTTTTACTTTGCCTCATCATATGAAAATGTCATAGTTTTATCTAGCAAATACATGCACATAAATTTAATACTTAATCTTCGGTCTGGAGGTTCATTCATTAACGTGTTTTCTCAAAAACAATGTTCATATTCATCACCGTAATGTTTCTTAAATTGCTGTTTTGAAGAGATAATTAGTAGCGCAGTGGAGTAAGTAGAAAGTAAGAGTAATTTATGATATCACATGAAAAGTAAAACTGAACGAACTTTGGCGCCTAAAAATATTTGGATTCATGACATGTATTACAACTTGTAACTTTGTAACTGTGAGTACAGCTATGCTGCGCGCTGTGGCAGTAGAAAATTGTAAGCTGAAACACTCAAACATAGCAGAGGGAACGCTGTGATCGAAAATATTTCCAAGGGGATAGTCTAAAAACTAGGGAATATGGTTTACGTAATTATGTGCACAGTCCTGAAATAGTAAAGGCATTATTATAATAGTCACAGGTCATGGCGTTATCACACAGGTAGGTAGATATGCACAGATATCTAGAGTAGAGGCCACGAAAGGCAGGCACTCTGTTAAGCTCATCGCTATCATAATATTATAGTTGGATGGATAATGTATACTTATAGGTTACAGTAGTAATAGAAAAACCTTCCTTCGCCTCAAATTTTGATGAAGTTAAAATCCCTTTTAATTTACGAATCTCCAAAATACCTCCCCACCAAGCCACATTGTTTTGGAATACAATATTTAATTATTTGAAGGATATTTACAAATATGGAACATAAACTTTAGTCGACAATTAAAATTATTAAAAACGATTAGGTACAATATTTCCTGTGCACGTACGGGCGGGAAATGAGTTATGCAGCGTCTATTGGCACTCACTCGTAGTAATAATACTAATAATATTATTATTACAATGCGATGAGATGCTGTAAGATTGTCTGATAGTATTTTAAGTACCTAGTGATAAAAAATTTAAAATAATTCAATTTATTTACAACGATAGGTATCTCAAAATGGTTTATAAAAAACATGTAGAATAAATGGAAATTGTGCATCATTTAGGAAGTTGGGAACGACAGGAAATTGTCAACTATAATACCTACATGTAGATGTAGTAGGTTTTTAGTGTTTTGTGGAATATATCAATGTTTATTTGAAGACCAATAATATGGAGATTGTTGTGTGACATTCATGACATTCTTGTGTTTGGTCATGACAACCGTTTTACTGGCCACAGGAATATCATGTATTTAGTTACAGAAAGGCGCTTTTTGACTACATCACGTGAATGTATTTGGGAACCAAGGCGTTAAATATCGAGAAATATTGACCCCATTTTTCTGTCTTCTCATTGGTTGCGTGGAGGCAGTTCAAAATGTTTTCCCTTCTAAAACACACCCTCAGTAATTTTCGCGGCTTTACCTTCGCCGCTCATGTGCTTTTTCACTATTTTTCTGATGTTACTCTAGATCTGCCCATACCTAATTGTGCTAACCAGAGATCGGCACTGGTCGGCCCTAAAACTGGGTGAGCTCGGCCGACTCCGATCTGGCCCTTGGCAAAGGCCTGTCGGAAAGAAATTTATGCAAGCAAGGGTCCGCCGATGGCCGGCCTGAATTTTTTTACAAGTAAGGGCAGGCCGGATACTTTTTTTAGACATGTAAAGTTTCAAATTGGGGGAAAACGGCTGTGACGCCGGGTCAGGGCCGATCGGCGAGAGCCGGCTGCGGCTTCCAACCTTGTAATTCGCCGTTTTAAGGTCGGCCCTTGAAAAAGGCTGGCCGAAAATAGTTTACAAGCCTAGAGGCCGGCGTAAGGCCGGTTGTAATTTATTTTGAATACCCCGGAGGATTATTTTTGTAGATACAAAGGACCGGCCGAATTTTTTTACATGTAAGGGCTGGGCCAACCGCAAAATTTGACAAAAAAAAACGTGGCAAAGTCCGACCGGTAAAGAAAGAGTGACAAAGTCTGACCGGTAAAAAGAGTGCCGAGCTCTGGTGTTAAATCTATATGGCACACGAATCACACAATGAGTGGATGTGGCGATCAGAGGTCCCAGCCGTGGTTGCCAGCTGTCACCGTAAATGGGCTAATAGTTTCACCCGTGGCGAGGAAAACAACACCACGGCTCACTAAACATAAGTTGTGGAAATTGGAAGTAGATGTCATTTACACAATGTGAAATTGATATCTGACTAATACAAAATAAGCTTAGTTTCCAAGATTTTCTAATTTGGCAAAAATAGTTAGGCCAAATGTTTGCAAGGAATGCATATATTTTGGAATTCCTAGCATGTGTGGAATATATGCAAACGTTTCTTAAAAAAACTGAATTTTTCCAATGATTTAATCGATGCATAATGAAAAATTCCCTAGAATAAGTGGTTTATTGCAATTTAAAATAATTTAGAATTTCCATTATTTTGTGGAAATTTTAAATTATTTTAAGAAACATTAAATAACACCCTTTATGTATGCCAACCTCAAGAGCGTCTTCTGAGAGACCAATGACAGGAACCCCTGGCTTAAGTTAATAGATTTAATGCCCCTCAATTAAATACGTTTTAATAAGTAGAATTGAATCCTCTATTAAAATCTTTACGATTTGAGCATCTTGAGGGGATTTAAAAAATTCTAACTACATTTTACATAATTTTAATTGTCATTTTGTTATAAAGAATTATTAAGGAGTTTCAGCGTAATTGATTACCACGAAGTAATTAATGAGACATATACCATGGGATAATTCATTTTCAATTAAATTTTTCACCAGTTTTATTATATTTTCGATCGTATTTTTATAACGGCTAATCCCATCACCAGATATAGACCGGCAAAATTGGTTCAGCCGCCGCCGCAACACAGGATTTTAGCAGCCGCCGCCGCGGTCCGCCGCGGCTGGGACCTCTGGTGTGGATGTACGATGTACAGAATTCAGAATGAATGTACGCGTAGCGTAGTTACGCTACGATGTACCTGTGCTAGTAGTTAGTTTAGCAGTGAAATACACGGCGGCAGTAGTACCTAGCAGTCTATTCCATATAATATTGCATATCGGCTACTATTATAGTAAATGAATATAGAATCGTTGACTTGTGCCGATTGATAGTAGGAAGTGTGGCTGAAATACGAAGGGAGGAGGAGAGGGACGCATGGTACGGAGGGTGGCTCATCTGCCAAACTAGGGGAAATCCTCAATGCGCACATCCAAATCTCAAACGCAGAGCTCTCTCCAATGCAATCTCCTTATACTCTCAAACCCCTGCTTTTTTGGATAATTTTACATTGTAACTGCTGAAGGAAAATTTTTGACCGGATGAAATTTCGGAATCCTAATGTCACTGATGAAAGAGTAATTAAAGTGTTTCTAATTTTTTTTTCAAAAATTGTTTAGTTGTAGTAAATTTGGACCAATCCGGTGAAGAGTTGGTTCCTTGCCGCGCCATCAGCAACCGCTTTGAAACAAAAGCCAAGCAGCAGCCGCTCTTTCAGATCGGAGAAGCAGCTCAGTTCACAATTCAGCGTTGACAGAGAATCATCTTTTAACCTCCGTACATTTTACTCGACATTGTTGATCAAGCACGCTTGTGACAACTCTAGCTTCAAAATGAGTTCCAACAACGATAAATCCGAAGTTGCCGTAGAAAAGGTCGCCGAAAATAACGACAAGGCTGACGCAAAAGCAGAGGTTAAGGGTACCAAGAGGGTCGCAGAGGTAAGTTATTCTTTACCGGCATTTTTAATTCTTACTTCATACTTGCTAATCATTTTGATGGCAGTAACCAAGCTTCTCCCCTGTGATCTGTAGCTTAATATAATAAGAAATTTTACTTACTTTACTAACCTAGAATGTTTACAATATTTGGGTTTGTAGAAAATCAATTTGCGTTTTTAGTTTAACCCTTTCGTTATTTTAACCCCTTCGTCGGCCGCCCCGCGGTTTTACTCAGCATCCATCCCGGTATGCCGAAACTCGGCTTGACAGTCTACAAACCCAAATATTGTAAATATTCGAGTTCAGTACAGAAAGTAAAATTCCTTATTAAACTACATAAGCAATAAGGAGAGAAGATTGGCATTAACGTAGCAGCTCATTTCCAATTACTTTCCACTTACTCATATTTTCAAAAAAATATTTTTGAAAATATGCTTAGTGATTGTCACATTTCATTAGGGAGAATTCATTATCAATTATCATTTCACAGTAAATAACAAGCAATGCACTCAATAAAGTATTATTGTGTAATAATGTTTAAATAAGTGGGTTTCAATGGCGCCGCCCGCCGTACGATGAGCTTTGTGGAGTGAAGCTTGATACTCCTATCTCCTGTCTCTATGTCATGACACCTGACGCTACTCTTGTTTCATGCACTTCATACAGAAGACACTCAAGAATTTCTGTTGTATAAGTCGCTCGTGCTGTGATACCTAATTTTTTCTATTATCTCTCAGGGTTTGGAACTTAGACTAAACTATTCCGAATTATTGAAGTTTATTTATTTATTTTAATGAGATTTTAAGCCTCGCAAACTATTGGAGGTATATAAGAAAAGTCATGGGTGATAGTTGTTAAATAGAATAATGAACTTTATTCATGTTAGTTATGCTCTTAATAAATAGTTTGGCATTATGTCATGGCTAATAGTTGATAGTAGTTAAATGGAATAATAGACTTTATTTATGTTAGTTATGCTCTTAATAAAGAGTTTTGCATTATGTCATGAGCAGTAGTAGTGCAATAGGCCGATAAACTTTATTCATGTTAGTTTTGCTCTTAATAAATAGTTATGCAGAGATTTATAAATATGAAGAGGGTTTTGGTGGGAAAGGCCGGCATTTCTTCTTCTTGTCTTTTACACGCCCTTGAGAAATATTTGTGTTATTGATACACTTGACATTAAGTGATCATTACATATAAAACGGAAAGACATTGGTGTTCGGTTACGAATTATTCTTAATTGTGTTTACCTTTATCGTAAGGGAAGGGATACAGGTATAAGAAATACAGAGCAGGGAAGTGGAACATTATTAGAATAAGTCTTAGTGTTAGTTAGTTTGGGATTTTGTGTGTGAGTCTGGCCTGGCGTGGTAGCAAATGCCATTGTAATGCTCTATGGGCAGAACGGATGGGAGCAAGGAACACGGATGCAGTATAAAATATTATAAAGCTTAAGATAGGCTCTCCAAACGCAAGAGTCTAATGTACCAGGTAATAACCCAGTATTGCGTTGCTGAAGCGGCAACGAGCATCGTAAGTTGTAACCCACGCCTTCATGCTGTTCCTGTTGTCTCCTTCAATGAAAACCTTAGGGGTTGTTGGGATTTTGTTGCTTCGTTTTCGTAGCCCAAACATGAACACTCAATTTCAATCTGCTGTAGACGGCCGGCCGAACTTGGCTTTGGCTATGCTCCTCTGGGCTCTGTAGTCTGTGTGTGTATCGTGTAGAATATTCGGAGAGAGCAGGAGTGTAGTCAATTTCTGCTCTCTGTGGCAACTAAACAAGTTTATACAATGTCTAAGGTTTATTTTATGCCATGCCTGTGCTTATTCCTATTCGCCAGTTCCCATTCCCATTGGTTTTTTACCCGTCGTCGTTTGACTATGATAATAATATGAATGTAGGTAGCTATCATCCTCCTAGAGTAGGTACTACAGTGTTGTTTGCTCTCAGATTCTACCTTGTACTTAGTGGAAATGGGCTCTTACTCTTTTGCATGTTCCGTACAGGCTTGTGAGGCATTAGGGCCATATATGAACTTTGTTAGCATTTCGGGGAAAGAAGTGGAATATGAATAGAATTAGCTTTCCTCCTGATTTAGAGCTAGCTATTTTCAATTATGAAATATTGTGGTTAAATAAAGAAAGTATTTTTAGGGGATTCCAATTTTATTGAAGCGTCATCTTGTTAGCATCATTATTGATCTTGGGAATCGGAAAAAGCCGACTGAAGCGTCGGCACCGGCAGCATGAATTCCCTCGTAGTATATATAGTAGCCTTACTTCTATCGACCGGCAGTAGCGCTAACTTAAGTGTAGGAGTGAGGAGATGGGTTAGGACAACCGGCAAATGTATTCCCAATCCCTTCTTCAGGGATGGAAAAACTTAAAACTCTCATAACTTTTTATGCTTACGAATTTTTGCCGGCGGCCAAAATGATTTCTTCATAATTTCTTCGCCAAAAAATGCCGTAAGTTGCTCCAAAAGCCGGAAAATTACGCATAGGAAATTTGCCAACACCATTTGTTAGCAAATTGTCTTTACGTTAAAAGTCCCTACATCTCCTTAGCGTCTCATCTCATCTTAGTGAAATTACATGGTATTGGAAAGAAAACGCGGTTAAAAGTAGTTCCACTTGGTAAAAACTCGTTTCGTTTAACATTGACAGAATTTATCAAACTAAGTTAAAAGCCAACTTTTGTTTTATTTTTACAAAATTTTGGTAAAATTAATCCAAATTTCTTCAAAATTTGGCAGTTTTTTTTAAAAAAAATTACGAAATTTTATTAAAATTAGAAATTTTTTATTAAAATTGGAAAAATTTGTTTAAAATGTTAATGTATGGCATCATTTTAGATGTGTTAGGGATGTGCATAAGAGGCATAATGTAGCTTATTATAGTCTGCATGCGTCGGGAGCTGAGTGAGAGCAATGCTCCAGTTCTCCAACGGTTTTTCCTTTCTAAGAGATTTCAATGTAAACGTCTCGATATACTAAACACTGCGATTGATGGGGAGAGACTGGGAGGAATGCAATGCTTCTTTCATCCTGTAGGTAACTCATGGCTTTGACGGCGGCCGAGCCACAATTGTGGCTGCCGGACCGTCAGTGAGAGTAAGCGTATAATATTATTAGGTGCTGCGTATACCCAATTTGGTTCTCAGTATACATTGGTAGTGCACCAAATTAAGTTTTAGTCTCCTAGCTGATACTTAGAAGAGGACTAATGCATAACCTGCGTAATATTTGTGACTACTTACATGACTTAAACGTGACGCAACTGCTAGATGATAATACACAAAGTGTATGTAGTCTCTATTTGCAGACTACTAGGATCTCAGGTTTTTACCTCTCTAGAGCGTTTCAATGTGAAAGAGGGCACCCGGAGCGTGCTCCAGTGCTCCCAAGATTTTTCCATCACTGTCATTCTTAGCCTCCTTGTTCTTTCTACATTGCATCTGTGTACCTTCTTTGGAGAGTGTCTGAAGAGAGTTGAAAATAATGCTCTTTTACTCTGTGGGCGCTGAGTAGATTAAAAATGAAAGCTATTTTTAAAGTAGGGGACGTAATTGCAATTAAAGTGTTTATGATGATGATTTTAATTCTCCCCAGTGCCCGAATATCTTTGTGGGGTTTGTTACGATCATTTTTATGTTTGAGCTGATATGAAATGCGTGCTACTTAATGTCCTTTTATATGAATCTTTATGTGAAATCAATATTTGATATGCTGAACTCTTAGTTACAACGTGTTTGTTGTTTTCTGAGCAGGATAAGGGAGATGACCTGAAAAAAGCAAAGAGAGAAGAAAACGGAGAAGAAGAGGAGGTTGAAGATGACGACGAAGATGTTGAGGGTGAGGAGGAGGAAGAAGAAGAAGATATTCCGGAAGGAGAAGGTGCGTTAATAATATCCTTGTGGAATTGAAATAAATATACGTAGAGTAGATCTATTTTCCGGGGGTTAATGATAAACAGATTTGGGGAATAGAAGAGATTTATTTCGAGATTGTAATTGTAATGTGTTTTTGATTGAGCAGAAGAAGAAGAAGAAGAAGGGGAAGGCGATGGTGAGGGTGAAGGCGAGGATGAGGAAGAAGACGCGTAAGATCGTCTAACTATCGTCGAGTGAATGTCAATTAATGTACGAAAAAGGAAAGTTTATAAAAAATACAGAAAAGCAAAAAAACTTCGGCGCTCCCTCTGTTTGAATCCAACAAAGACTCTTTTGAGGGATAGTACCTACAAAACCTTTATACACATAATAAGTAATAATTATATTTTCCGAAATAATGAGGTGTGACAATTACTATTAGTTCATTAGGGTAAACAAGTGTAAGGCAGGTTGGTTCATTCATGAATGATTTGTTCATTTAAACTGTCAAGTAAATTGTTATATTACAATAAGTAATAATAATTAATACTTATTATCCTATATAATAGTCATATAAGCTGGATCTGTACTCAATAGTATGGTTAGGTAACTTTTGTCAGTTATTCCTCTCTTGTCATTGTATGCTATCTCTGTTCTACAATGTATTATGTCGTACGTGTAATCTACGCACATGTCCTGCAGAAGGCTTTTAGTTTGTCTAAACCCCATACACTTTCTTGTCTATCGTTTTTGCTTGAATACCTTGGATGAACATGTCATTTCTCTGCTCTTCCATTAAGATCCCTGCCTCGCTTGTTTTCTGCGAACTAAACGTTCTGTCTCATTTCACAACAACGGATTAAGTTGTTCTTCTCTTATTCACACCTAAAGCCTGCACGACTTTATTTTTCTGATACGGAAATAAAGTGGTGCTAAGTAATTGTTTAATTTGTTACTTTTTATGGTTTTAACAATGTTTCATGATGTACCCTCTAATTTTATTAAAGTCGATTATGTCATTAAATAGTTAAAAACTGATTGTTTCATAAATTTTTACGACTCTTGGTCCTGCTTCTTCAATCCCAACCTGGACGACCATCAAATAATAATAGTATTAATGATAATAATAATGATATTAATAAGTTTTCTTGAATCTTAGGAAATGTCAGGACAAGTGCAGAGACTCAATCTGTACGGTAATAAAAAAAATTGGTTCAACTTTTGGTGATAGCTGAGTCAGTTCTCGCTCGGTATTTAATAGTGTGGATGAGAGCAGAATTGTTGGATGGAGCAAACGATGGTTGAGTCGGTGAAATGAATTGTAATTTGTAATTCACTTCATCCTATACGTACATGTAACATTGTTTCTAGTGGTTAAAGTAGTATATTATTATGCTTCTCACTCAACCTCGTCGTATTCGTACAACCATTCAGGTTTCAAGAGTAATAAAACTATTATGGTGGATTATTGATACCTTTGGTGATCAATGATGTTAGACTCAGAAATGTGTGTAGGTATGTGTGTGTGTCTTCAGTTGGAGCATGTATTGTCATGTACGTAACACATGTTGAGAGGTTTAGTTGTCTGTCTGTGGATAAATTTTTTTATACGAATTATCATTTAGTAGACTCAAGTCATGAATGTGTACGATTACTGTACTTGTACTATTATAAATAGTGAGTGACTGTTACTAATGTTTCACACTGGTACTTTAGTTAGGGTATGTTATTGTTTTTTATGTTTGATTGTCAGGTAAAATGTTTTTGGTTACAACAATATCTATCGTTTCCTGTTTGATGTGTTGATTTTTTTCATTTGATTTTTCATTTTATAATTGACGAATATCAGGATCATTCACAATTTCGTCATACATAACAAACACTTGTACATTGTACGCTCTAAATTCAATCGTTCCAAAGTACTTACTCGAAACTGTATGATATAATTGGCCATACTTGATTCTATAAATGAATCCCATTTGGTATAAAGTTTACAAATAACAGGTGTTGTCATCAATGTTTCATTTATTTTATTACATACAAACGCACGCATCTTGCTAGATTTAATCCATGATTTTGATTTATGACATACTGATCTAATAGTACCTACACTTATTTTTTAATATGCAGGAACTAACTATATTGTCATACTTTCTTGTAACTCGTACTGCCATTTCTAATACCAATTATATTTGTATTGATCGATTCTTTGTTTTATTAGCACTAATTCCTAGAACTATGTAATTTGGCATCCTCACTACATTTTTCAATTCATGTATCATTTTCTAGGAAACTAGTTTGCTACCACACGTATACCTTACCCGGAAATATTTAATACTTAACTTTAATTACTTATTTTTAAACCTTTTTTATTTCATCCAAAACATCAATGAGTACAAAATAACATATGCATAATAACTAGCAGAACCTTAACAATTCGTTTTTTGAATTTATTTACGGTAGCATCAATATACACTTTGGATATATGCAGCATATAATATATAGAACGTACGTTGCATTGCATATTATTGATCTATGCGTAGTAAAAAGGTCTTAGGCCATGACTAAATTAAAAGTAAGTAGGTACTTAAACATCGCATCTCTATAGATCTGCCACACACCTACCCAATGATTAACCTCAATCCATTTCCTATAGAATTTTTGCATATCTCACACTATTTCCATTCCTTAACTCATATAAATTATATAGGTAATGGAATTTTAACTCATGAGACTACATCCGTGTCCTTATAATGTCAAATTAGATTTTGGCATTGCATAAACCTTCAATTAAGGTGTAGCCGTCTCGTTTGATTATGGAGCAACTGTAAAATTATTACTCCATAACTACATTGACAGAACTTAATTTATTTCAATATTATGAAAGATGATACGTGTCTAGAGCAGTAATTTATGTCCATGTTATGAAATAGGATATGATTCCCGAGTCCATAAAAGTTAATTATATTCCTTCAAGTGCATCTAGTGTTCACATGACATGACCATTACTCAGCGTGCTCTTATAGATATCCTTCTTCTAGCTGTACTATAGCAAGATGCGTATTAATCCTTTTATCTACCTGACATTGGAAGATATAATTTATTTATAGCTATACGTGTATATGTCGTCTTTAATGATTTCACGTCCTGTAGTCAGTAGTAGAACAAACATGTGTACAATAAGTATAAATGTATCTCTAGTAGGCGTACGCTAGGGTAACTATTGTATTACCATTTTTTGCTATAGTCTACCCGGCGAAGTTTATGGGTTGATATGCAGGATATAATAGGCAATATGGCATATGTAAAAGTGTAGAATTGAGCAATATGTTCCGTTCTTACGAGAGATTAGAGATATAGCAGCACTTTCGGATTTCGGATAGCAAAGAGTCATGCCATGCCGGGTTATCTCGTAGCTGCCCGTCTCAAATGCTACTACACAAACTACTCTACTTCCCATTCACCCAAGACAACCTTAGGAACATGGTATCAACGTTGCTCGACTGAAATGATAGTAAGGTTACAAGTTCCTGTCTAGCTATAGCTTTAGTATAACAAACAAACTTTACATGTACGCATTGTACTTATTATTACTGTTAGCTGTAGCAGTAACCAATACATATAAGCAAGCAATATGTAGTCGGTCACCCAATCTCCCACTTTTTCATATATTTTATTTCTATGAAATCTGAGGGTCTTATAAAGCTAGAAAATCAACTTTCATCGACATTTGAGAAACCTTACGGTCTTCTGCAATCGATTTTGTCAACGTATTTTTCCGAAAATTTTCAAAATGGACGCATTCCTTCCACAAAAGTCGAGCATTTTCCCAGTTTCCTCTACGCATGTTGAGGTCTCCGTCCTTTTTATAAAAATTTTGCTTGTTCTCAAAGAATTGTTTTGCGTTTTCAAGGAAGGAAGAGTTTCATTTGAGAATACATACACGATCATTAGACGCTACCAACTTCGTTGACATTCTATTTCTGAATAACCATAAAGTATTTAATAGGTGTAGGTGACTGTGTTTGCTGCAGTTTGCAGTTTATTGCAAATTTTATCTTTGTCTCTTTTGATTTGTGATATTGTAGTAGCCCGAGCGTATAAGCCATTCCCAGCTTAGCCTTCTTCACTATGAATGAAATGTAGATAGTATTTTTAGCATTTATTGCTTATGTGCTATGGAAAGGAAATCATTGCGTTTTTTGTCTCATGGCTTTACTATCTCAGTTATTCTCAGACTCAGACTTAATATCTTTGACTAATATCATACGTATTAACTACATGATTCATTCCCCAGTTGACAAATTCTTACGCCTAGTGATGACTGGCAGAGACAGTAAGCAAAACGCAAGCGAAGCGAAAAATGTAAAAATAAAACTGAAAAGTGACAGAAGTTTTCCCTGTGATACCGACATGACTACATGTAGGGCCTCCACCGGAAAATGAATTGTTTTCATACCCCGCCCCCTCCACTCCCCCCACGCTGAACTAGCACTGTACAAGTTGTGTTCTTGCGTGTATCGATATTGTACACTTTAAGTTACTTCCGATTCCCAGTTATATGCATTTCTCTTTTTAAAGTTCATGAAGATTAGATATGTCTTGTCTTCGTCAAATTTAATTCCCGCTACAAATATTAACGCTAAAGTCTTCATGGAATTTCTATTCTGAGTTGTAGTTTTAAAAGGGGAATCTTTAGTTATTATTTTTCCATAGTTGCTGGTTCATTTTGTACCTTGTTGCTAGGAAGTCAGACAGCATAAATAATATCAATAAAACAGACGAAATATGTGTCTAAATTTTATCACAGAAAATGAAATATATTTCTTTTGGAAAAATCCGCTATGGAAAAGAATACTATGAATTTGGATTGTTTTGCTTTATTGTGAAAATAATGACTAGGTAGGTAACTTTAGTTATACAGAGACATAGAATGTAATTGTGTACTGTTTTTGAATGCTGAGCTTGGGCGAAGACAACACAATAGTTTGTCGTCGTTGAAGCCTGTCAGCCTACTGATGGACAATGGAAACTCCTGTCGATATTTTACTTCTTGCTTTGTAGGAAAACTTAAAAAAACAGAAAAAGCTTCGGAAATTAAGAAATACTTAATCTACCCATACATATTTCAATCCAAAGATGCAAAAAATGCTAATCTGTACTTTGGTGCCTAGGTGCCGTAGCAGGAAGCACAAGGAAGATGGTATGATGAAAAGTTATTTCAAATAAAACAGCTTATCTACATGGAATGCATCAATTGCACAGCAATCAATGAATAAATTGTAATCTCTGTAATAAACTAATTACAAATAAAATTACCATAAATTGTACAAAACTGTTGTAATAAAACAAAAGATCCATTCTGAAATTCCTAATCATTTTAGTAATTTCAATATTTAGCTCTCTAATCCAAGATACTTACCAAAATGCAATAGTATAATGAACCCAGTCTGCCGCACAGCATAGGATAATAGAGGAAAATGTATCAAATTTGAATTTTAACTAAAATTATTCTTTACGAAACATTGGAAATGGGTTTTGCAAATAATGGATATTGAAAATCGATAAGAAAAATATGTGATTTATGTTATAATATTCCAAAGAACACAACTCATTTGAAAACTTAAAAACTTTTCAGTCATTTTTCATTTTTGCTGTGTCCTGGTGACAGCCTAACGATGCCCCAATACTTACAAAATCACGTTTGAAGGACAAATGTTAGTCCAAACGGAAGTTATATATAATTCATAAGTTAACGTGTCGCTTTATTGCTTTGTCGTTTATGGCAACATTTAGAAAATTTGATTGTTCCAGTTATTATTCAATCATTGGTTAATTATTTCTTCTTATTTTTAGGCGAAGTTGGTTGGAAAACACTTGATGCAGACATTAAACTCTCGATATACTGACCTAATACTTGATTTTCGGAACGCAATTTGAGATTTTCTTCTTTAACGCTATCCACTCGTTGAGATAAGTCTGAAAAACCAAAAATATGTAAAATATTTCGATGATTTACAAATACATTTTTATCTGTTGAGATTTTCCAGTTGCATACAACATAGACTACAGTATTTAGTGCATTTTCATATTGAGTGTCATATTTGGAATGGGATAATATTTAAAAATCCCTCAGATCTTTTAAAATGAGTTTATTTATGTTCTCACGTACTTCAACTTGCTATTTAACGTTTTATGTACATAGAAATTTTATGGATATTATTAGAGGAGATTTTATGAAAACCTCTTTATTAAATGAAGTGCCTTGTCATATTATAACTCGAAGGTTACGATTTAAGTTTCAATTTCTGATGTATTATAGCAATAAGTCCTTCCATGAGGAGGTATATAAATAATTTAAAAAATGCATGCACCGTACAAAAATTGGATAACTGACCAATTACTAAATATTTAATAGGTAACTACTTAACTACTTAATAAACTTTGTAAACCAAAGACAGCAATTAGAAATTGAGTAAATTAACACTCATCTATTGTATTCCTTTAAATAATTGTTTAAATATTTTTGAAAGAAAATTTAGGAACAAATCATTTCGTAGCTCTTGCTAACCAGAATAGAAAAGTCTTGCTTAATAAATAGATATTACAGTATAACTATATTAAACTTTTGTGTGAACATTTTAAACGTCTCTGCTAATCTGCATATATATATATATTAATAAAAAGTCGAGTAATCAATTCCTTGGCATAATTTTCATGTAATAAAATCTTGTGACGTTTATATTGAACGCCTAAAGAGTGTAGGCACAAATCAAAGGGAATTGCAGATATGCGCTTTCGTCTTATTTTAAGCCCAGTCAAGTTCATTCTCAGATGTATTATCTTGGAAATTATAATGTTATAGCAAATTAACTTCCTATGATGATTAGCTGCTTACACAAGATGATACACGCACGCACTCTTTCAACGTTTATCATTAAAAGATAAATATGCCTAACACTAAGCTAATAATTAATGAATGACTTAAGCAGTCAAGTGTTGATAGACAGTAGTAATACTATTAGCAATATTATAATTGTACTAGGTAGTCACACGACACCACTTCAAAATTGATGATATGTGATAGTTTATTTAGAAGCTGTTCTTTTACTGTCCCGCTGACAGTGTCTTCTAAGAAAGTGGAAGTTAGAGTAATGCACTCACGTATTATATGCAGTCGTAAAGCTAATGGGAAAAAGTAGGTAAATAAATAACGAGTATTTTTTATCAGAACTCAGCAAGGAAAATGTGACAGGGTTGCTTTCCCACAGCGCTAATCTGTAGAAGTCTAATAACCTATAATATAATAGTCGTAAGCATGAGAGAAGGTTGACAATAGTTTGACTGAAGTGAATACCGTGCATGTATGTTGAGTCGCACACGACACTCACACAAGACAAGGTAGTTTTTATCATTGCATGCATTTAATTCAGTGCCTTTGTGGCATGTCTACAAGAAATAATATCCTCTCTTATAATTTCCTCTGCCTAATACTCGACTAAATAGGGAAAAGAGAAAGTGAAAGTTATCCAATTATCTGCACTGCTCTACTTGAGTTGGACAAATGATTTTTCTGAACGTACCGTCTAGAGTATTTTGTAGTTCCAAAACTTGTGTTATTAGTCTAGCCTTTTCTTCATGCTCATCCGGACTAATATCTGGATCCAAGTCTGTAAATAAAGAGGAAAAGATGTTACACGCCATGGGCAAGATTTGGCAATATTACTATTATTAGATAATAATAACAGAATGTGTTACTGTCTTGTCCAGCTCCAGCTAGAGAATCATTTGAGAAAGTTGATGGTAGAGTATCAAAAATTCTGGTAAGGCTTGTGATATTAGGATCTGTGTTCAATGACGGTGAGGTCAAGTCAACCAACGGCTGTGGAGGTGCTGTATAATTCATTCAATTAAGTTTTTTTCTAATCTCCTCAAATATTTAAATTGGAATACAGTGAAATAGTCGAGTAGCTATATAGATGAATGGAATAATAAGTCAAAAGTAGTAAAAGGACACCTTCAGGCTCGTCATCTGCTAAGGGAATAGAGTCTTCAAAGTTATTACATACAGAACTCATCACTCACAGTAAAGATTTCACTATTGGTTGCTAATCATTAAATGATATGATTGTGTTTTGATATTTCAGTAGCTTTTATTATGTATGGGTTGGATGCGGCAGCCCAGATGATTAACCAGGCCAAGCCAGATCAGAGACTAGACTGACGGAATGAGTTGAGTTTTCTCCTTTGAGATCTTCTTTACTTTACTACTGCTACCCTCAGGCTAGTCTAGTAATAGTACCCACAATAGAATCAATCAGAAGCTGTGTTGCCATTGCCTGCAAGTGCCAAGTCGGATCCAAATTGTTTTGCCACGTCAGAAGAACGACAACTATGTCCCTTCTCTCCTTTTCCTTAATGCGGACTTTGCCTATCTCACTTTACTTATTTAAGATATCACGGAAAAGGTCGTACGCCAGCCACACACTCCGGCCCGACTCTCCTCTTTCTCCCACAAAACATTAAACTGGATAAGCATCATTAAATGTTCTCACCCCAATCCACAACATCTATTATGTACAGTCATTGCAATATTATAGCGCTTTAATAGAACACACCCAATATATATCAATCAACTCATCTCATCTCCCGACACAACCATCAAAAAACACCAAATAATCCCCATTTGCTCACTATGTCTAAACGCTTAATGCTCCCTGTCCAAATGCAACGATCTCATTTTCAATGCGGATACAAAAGAAGACAAAGAACCGAAAGATATTTCCTTTGTACTTTTACTGACACCATGCAAAACTTAAAGAAGATAATAGACAGATGACAGACAGAAACAATCTCATTTTCTCTCCATCATGACATTAATGCAAGTAATTTCTATTTTCATTCAAACTCGTTTTGTACAAAGCATTAGGAATATATGTGCATATTGCACTAAAACTGGTTCACCCTTCAATCATCAATAGAACTACAAATAAAGCTGAAACAATTTAGAAATCTCAGAAATTAAAACTATTCTTGATATACATTCATTATTGTTAGAATTCATAGCTCAGAAATCATTCCTACATAAAGCTAACAATAG
>JAAAYG020045034.1:0-12283 GCA_009936455.2 Tomocerus minor
TTCAATAATCAACGTCCGAATATTCCACAATGTCAACTGTGTTTTATCATACAGCTTACGAGTGTCGTATGAATAACTTTTGACCAACATTTTCAACGTAAATTATAATACGCAAGCTTTTCAAAATAACAAGCAGAACCGCAACTTGTATTGCACCATCTGTATAAGAAATAATCACGAATCTAACCGATTTTGGCATCGTAATAATTATCCGTCCAACTCACAGCAATTAACATATATGTGAGATATACAGCTATAAATGTGAGAAAGCAAAGCATATTTCTCGCTTCTGCAGCACAAAAAACGTTTCAAGGCCGGGTACAAACGAAACCAAGTGGACTCCGTCAAATACCATTTAAAATATCATGCTCAAAAACGAAAGTTTTCAAAAATAAAAGGTATTTTTTCGTACCAATAGACATGCAATAAGCCTAACCATTCTTCTAGAATGTACTACTAAAAATTCGTGCCAGGGCTCCGCCAAATACAACCAATTAAGTAAATATTCGCAACGCTTGTGAAATACGAATAAAATTTCTTTTAACACTATAGTATTATATCAGATACTGGGCTTGCTTTTATAGATTACTTTTATATAAATGGCAAACCAGCCACAATTTTGATATTCTGTGGTTCCAGTACTTCCATAGTTAATTCAAAATTTTTTTATCCTTAATTCCTCTTACCTTAAAAGGTATTTTAAGGTAAAAGGAATTACTAATGGAACTTTAAATATTTCGGGTCACACTGATTTAAATATTGCATTCCATGGCATTCCTAATATCATTATTAAAAGAACATTAGTGGTAGACAATTTTAATTATGATCTACTGTTAGGAAATGATTTCTTTAAACTATTTAAAGTTAGATTACTTTTTGATGTTGAAATGGTAAAAACCCTTGATTTTTGCATTAAAATGCATCCCATTAAATTCAAAATGGATTTAACGACTGAAGCTATTACAATTCATAAATCTTCAGACTTCGACGAAATGTATAGACATGTAAATTTTGTAAAACACTATTTCAAACTTATTAATTCTAAGGATCATCAATTCATAATGAATTTTAAATAATGTAAATTTTAAATAATAAATAAATAATGTTAACATTAAGCATACTAAAAACAAAATAATTACCAAATAGTGCTCCTGATTAAAAAGAATTAAATAAAACACAGGTATTTTATTTAACTAAAAATGTCAGAATTAAACCAAACACAGTAAAATGTATTCCTGTGATCAGTGGCCATAATTTTGGCAAATTAAATACATTTTCAATTAGTATGGATTTAGCCACCAATAATTTATACATGCCTGATATTCTATTGCGAGAAGAATATAAAGATAATATTACTTTGCCTGTAATTAATAATACAGATAAACCAATTGTATTAAAAAGAGGATTTTTAATTGCCAATATGAAGATTTTTGATTATCTTCCAATTGAAGAAATTGAATTTAATAGTGAAAATTGTGAATCTTTGAATTTGCAAACCAATGTATCAATTTCAAATATGGATACAATTATCGAAAAAGATGAGGTTCACATAAAGAAACTTCATGATTGCATTTCAGCTAAAGCTTCAGAAGCTGATAGAAATTTATTAAAGCCAATTTCAAGCAAATATTCGGATGTATTTGCAAAACCTGGCGAATTAGGAAATATTAATTGCTATAAGCACAGAATATTTTTAATAGAAGGCGCCAAACCTGTTAAAAAGTCTCCCTATAAAAAACCTGCTCATCTAGAAGCATTTGAGCGAGATATTATAGAAGATTTAGTAATAAAGTTATTAGACCAAGTCATTCACTTGGGGCATGGGTGTTGTTATTGTAGAGAAAGGACATAAAAGTAAAGGCAAAACGCGTCCTCCGAGTTTTACTATTAATACCCGATTATTAAATGCACAGACAGTACACGATGTATATCCTATTCCAAATATACAGACTGTTTTAGACTGGATTGGACAGTACACGATGTATATCCTATTCCAAATATACAGACTGTTTTAGACTGGATTGGTCGAAGATCCAAATATATCTCAATCATGAATTGTGAAAAAGGCTTTTGTGCTTTACCAATGGAAGAAGATAGCATTCCTCTTACTGCCTTTATCTTACAGCTTGGTCTTTTCGAGTGGACTAAACTTCCCTTTGAGTTTGTAACGGTTCTTCAACTTACCAGAGAGCTATTTCATTAGTATTATGTGGTATTTTATGGAAGTCTGTCTTAGTATTTATCGATGATAATTTTGGCGAATAATTCTATTAAAAAACAGCGGATTTAGAGACTGTCCTACAACCCTTTAGACAGTACGGCGTTAAGATATCAGTTAAGAAAAGTATTTATTAACAATGAGACACACCAAAAGGAAATTTTAAAATATTCCGTTTGAGTAGACAGAAATACATGTTGAAATTTTTGAAAAATTAACAGTTTTAGTAATCAACCCTCCCATATTATATTTCTGTAATCCAAATTTATTTTTGCATATTTAACCTGATGCTTTAGGTCATGGAATTGGTGATGCCTTAATGCAACAAGATGAAAGAAGGAAGAACATCCTTTAGCCTATTATAGCCAAACTTTGTCGAAATGTCAACAAAATTATTCGACAGTAGAAAGAGATTTCTTAGCTATATATATTGCCCTTCGTATCTTTCATTAATATGTTTACCGTAGAAAATTTACAATTTATACAGATAATCAACCTATCGAAGGTTTAAGATTTGCTTGAAAAACAACCAAATTTTCGAGTAGATTAACTAATTGGGCATTATTGCTACAAGACCATGCATTTGACCCGTGGCTGACTCTTTATCACGCTTACCGGAAATTAATTTAATTACATTATTGGTCGAAAAAGTAAAAAATCTTACAATTGAAGTATTGAACATTGATAATACAGATTTAGCAGAAATGCAAAACCTAGATTCTGAATGCCAACAAATTAAAATATCTGATTCTTATAAATTTAAAACAGTTGAAATATCTTATATAACATTTCAAAAGGTTACTCAAGGCCAGTTATTCCAAAATTATTACGAATGGAAATCCTTCGAGATATTCATTCTATTCCTTTTAGGATTCACTCGTTCCTATTCTAAATTATCAATCAAATTTTATTGGAAGACAATGAAATCTGATTGGAAAAACACATGGTCTTTTACAACCAATTCCTGTCCCACAACTACCTTTTGAAATGATTTCTACAGATATTTTACGACCTTTTCCAGAATCTTCTTCTGGAAATAAGTATAATATAATTGCGATTTGTCATTTTTGTAAATTGGCTGAATTTAAAGCTATTCCGGACCAAGCTGCAGAAACTTTTGCAATAATTTTAGAAGAACAAATAATTTGTAAACACGGTTGTCCAAAATACTAACCTTCCGATAATGTTCGTGATTAAGTTTCAATTTTACTAAAAACACATACCAATTTATATGGAGTAGAACAAAAATTAATTACACCTTATAATTCAAAGGGAAATGGTTTGTCTGAACGGCTTAATCAGACAATTTCCAAAATGGTCTCTCATTACGTAAATAATAATCAAAATTTAGTTGGGATAAACATTTAATTCAATTAAATTTTGCTTTTAATACAACTAAACAAAAATCTACAAAAATGTCTCCTTTTGCCATTCGTTATAATAGGCAACCTACATTTCCATTTGAATTACAAACAAATGATTAATTTAATATCTTGAACGAAAAATTACAAGATATTAAAGCAATACATACTTAAGTTAGATCAACTCTGGAAAAAGAGCAATTAAGATATAAGAAGTGTGAAGATACGCATCATAGGTTCTAAAGTAAAAGTAAGATTAAGAAAGGATTATCACATAAATTTGTAGACTTATATTTAGGAGAATATGAAGTAATTAAAAAGCTTAAGGATTTGACATATCGAATAAAAGATTTAAATACAAATGCATATAAACAGAATGCGTTGGATTGAAAAATTTCACATCACTGAAGGAATGTGAAATATTTCAAACACAAGATGATTATGAACAGGAAATAAAAAATCCAATCGATTTAATTAATACGATTAAATCCTTAAATATAAAACGCAATAAGAACATTTATTTATCTTATTGCACATTTATTCAATTTCCTTTTGTAATAATAAATGTAAATAGCGTTGATGATCCACATACAGTACTTACATTTTTAAATGATTATACCATTAAGGACATCTTGGTATTAAATAATCCCTCAGCTACTACAGTTGATGAATTTTATGAAAATAAACAAATAATCACTCAAAACTTGTTAGAAAATGAAAATGTTAAATTTGTGAACATGGAATACCCATATTCCAAAATAGAAATAGAGCGTTGGATGCACCAACGTAAGAAAAGAAAGTTGTTAATAATAGGAAATAATATAGTTCGTTATTTTGTTTAAATACTTTGCTGTTAAATACATACAAAAGCATATGATCCATCCTTTTTACAATTTTTTTGTGACTTTAGTAAATGTGTTAGAATTAATCACACTACAATTAAAGAAGTATGTCTTAAATTGATCATCTGAATATCAACAAATACAAACTATTGAAAATGAAAGTGATTCAGATTGTGAAATAACACCGGAAGCTCCAATTTTACGAATATCAAAGAGAACTTACAAACGTCTATGTTTGGCACTCATCTTATCATTTTGGTTACAAAATATAAACAGTTAACAAAGACTTTTTTACGTGATATGTGTTTCCATAACGATAATTGTTGAAAGTAATACCAATAAATGTGTGTCAAGAACTATGCACTTGTATTTGGTATGCCACCAAGAAGAATTAGTTAGGTACCTATTAGAATGTAATGCTAAGAATATGTATGTAATAAACATCCGTAGTTGGGCGAGTTTTATGATGTACAACTTGACCATCGCATGCCTTTACTTATTCTTATTGTGTTAGTAATATTATTGGAACAATACCGGTAGCAATCAATGCTCGGTTTTTCGTAACTTTATTACTTTATTTTTGTCAAAACATTCGATCTTGTACCTATACTACTCTCTGTAAAACTTTCCACAATAATGATAGTGCATTCCCAAATCACTGACTCTAACTTACCCTTTTATACTATTGGCGGGGATGGTCAACCGGTGTGTGTGGAAAAACTTCCTCCCCCAATCGACTGTCCCCTAATTGCAATTACTACCTATTACAATATTATTTAAAGTTTTGATTTAGAGTGGATCTTTCCCAGAGAGTAGAAGAGGGGAGAAAAGGTAATATGATCCTTTTGTTTAAAGAGAAACAGAGAGTTGAGAAAAGAGCAGAGCTGCGAAGAGACTTTTATGACCCTCAACTCGCTTTCGTTCTGCATGCACCATGAACAAAGTGCAGATAAGGAAAAGAGTAGCACTCACTTGCCTTGTAGTTTTTTATCCTATAATAGAGCAAATGCAATTTAGTGCAACTGCTGAAGATTTTAAATGTCCGGTGATGCAATAAAATAAAGTGTGAGTTGAGAATGGTCAGGATTTCTGTCGGCTTCTCACACTCCCTCAATATTGTCTATGTAGAGTAAGGTACTTAGAAAATTCCTTCATCTAGCAATGTGTAAAACTTAGCTGTAGTATTAGAGTTAAATAGTAAGTACTCATTATTGTCTATGTAACCTCTGTATGTACATGTTTTAAACTCTGGAATAAAAATGCGTCTGATATTTTTAGTCAGTCGATGAAAAACTCTACAACTACAAACATCTCTTCTTTTTTCAGTCAACTCTTGCTTTTCATCAATTACTACTTTAACTTCACAACTCTATTTTAAGTTCATGAATTTCAGGTTTTGGATATCAACCCTGGGAGAACAATTTCATTGTAAGTAAATAGTTATTATAGAATAATATAATGATGATTGCTGTAATGGCAAATGTAGTAACTGTCATGGTTACATTTAATAAATGCTATAAATGCAAATGTAATGGTTGAAAATTAAATAATGATCTGTAATGGACAAAGATTAAAACAATAGGAAAGCATAGGTACTCATGTTACTCCACGCAACTTAGCATGTAAGTTGTAACATAATTTTCGGTGGCTCCGTTGAGGTTTAAATAGGAAAGGTGAGAATTTTTATACATAGTTGCATAGGTACATAGATATTCTGTACTTTTATGTATTTAAGTAAAAGATTTAAAAATTTCGGCAAATTATAATGAATTGCATTTACTTTGATGGGAATCTCACCGTTATTATATAAAATGGATTCCTAATTATACTTAGAACATTGTGTTATGTATTTATTTTATTAATTATGAATAATAACGATAATAATGCTCGGATTCCTAAATTTACGAATAGAAAAGCAAATAATGTTAATGCTATAAATAATCTGAAAGAATTTGAAATGAATAGTGTGAATGAATAAATGCAGCAGCGTCCAATAATTGGACAAATGAAATTAAAACAATTCAATTACCAAACTATTTGACCTGAGGGGCTAAAAAGTGGTATTTTAATTGGCACACCGATTGGTTGGCAGCCGCTACAGCAACAGCAGCAAGTGCTAGTGCTGCGAAACCTAAACTTTCTTGAGGCGAACTAACGAAAGCGCTTCAATTGGCATTTAAAAATGTTTCGTCAAAAGACGAAGCCGAAGATAAAATGTTATCTAGGGGACAGACATTATCAGATACTCCTGAGGCCTATGTATATGACATGATGGACTTATTCAAGGATTGTGATCCAACAATGAGTGAGGAACAAAAAGTTCGTCGACTCATGAAAGGATTAAAGCCATCATATACACAGCTTGTTAATCCAATGCAAACTATTACAGTGGATTTTTTTTAAAGAGTATGAGAAAACAGAGGAAACTTTGCGATTCATTAATATTCACGTGGATGGGAGTTGTATTTCCTTCGAAGATGAAAAAGTTGCAATGAAATTGGATAAGCAAATTGAGCTCATGACGTCACAAGTAGCTGCTATTAATGCTTTAGTAGGCAAAATGAAAATGAATTAATGAAAACAGTGGCGCGGAAAAGCATGCTAATTCAAATGCTAACAATTACATAATTAATAGAAAACTATTAATTATAGGAGAAATTCTTGTACAATTTTTAGTTAAATATTTACTTGTAAAATATGTATCGAATCACATGTATCCATCGTTGTTTCAATTCTTTTGTGATTTATCTGCTCAGATTAAATTGAATCACGTGGAAATACATGAGGTTTTTAAAGAAATTTCATTGAAATTTCAAGATATTCATAGTATAGAAGAAGAAAGTGAATCGGATGACGATACAGCATTGTGTCCTAAACTACGACGTGGTACACGGATTAAACGAAAACCTATTTGGCACAATTCAAATAGTTTTGTGTTTTAAACTAAAATAACATTTTAAAGTGGACAGTGACAATTGCCTTGAATCATGTTTGCCAAACTACTATTTTGGTGTGGTGTGGCACATATAATAATTTAGACACACTGAGTGCTGCGAATATGCCTGAAGTTGGGCATCCTTCGATTCACGATTTGTTCAACTCATTGGACAAGAAAGAATCTCCCCTTTACTACTGCCGAGAATGATCAACAGGAGTCGTATGGAAGATCCCTCCACACATTGATTGCCCCTTAATTGCTATCACAACGCCATCTGAAGTTGTCGACGTTACCTTCTGGTGGCAAGCCATAAATCACTTAACTCTCAACGCTTATGTGTTACAAAGTGGTCACCTACGAAAGGAAATCATTTTTCTTCTGGAGATCATACTCCCAAACACAAACCACCTACCGGGAAAGAATTTCCGAAAACGGATGCAGAAATATGATAAAAACTCAAAGAAGCCTCAATATTGAAGAAATAGTAGGCATTAGTGAAGGTTTCTTCAGCACAACGAACATCATTTCTACTGAACAATATTGGGCTCACACAGATGAAAAACAAACTATTATTACGGAAGTCATCAAATTTCTGTTAATAATGTTGATCAAATGATCATAACCGTTAACTGAAAACTGCAAAGCAAACCGTGGAAACTGTCCAACAGAACAAGGTTATTTAATCTGGTTACCTTAAGACAATGACATTTGCAGATTAAAGAAAGGAGAATCGACAAAATGTCTTGTTACCGGCGATTGGATGAGTTGCCGGAAATTAAATTTAGCCGTTAGTGGAATGTCCACAACTCAATTCTGTAACAAGATTTTAGGATTTAGTCATCAAGGCATAATTTACACCCAAGATACTCGTACAAGTACATTCCTTCCAGAATCAATAATTCTCACCTCTTAATTGACACGTATAGTTGCTAGCCATACTGTACACACAGCTTTTCTAAATGCCATAAGACCACCATTGAAGCGGACAAAACCACTTGCACCACCAAAAGTAAAAACCAGACCAACAACATAATGCGAATATTTGTTTCTATATGAAACATTGGCAACCAATTTAACTTTTGGCATTCACACATTTCACCGTGAAATTTGTCGCAGCCATCAGCTAGAACTTGAACTTGTTCGTGCTCTAGCTGAAGGAGGGCAAGCAAGTTTCATGGTTCGAGCTTTGATGCGTGACAGAAGATATCTAGCCATTCTTAACGGTGATGCACTTAGTGTATACAAATGTGAAGAAATTTTTGAATATATGCTGCTTCCCCAAAATAACTGCACTATGGAATAGCCAGTCCAATTCATTTACAACCATGACATGAAATCTGGATTGATATCTGGTTGGATATCTGGATTGAGCCAAGAAATTGTGGACACCCCTACCGATGTGCCATGCCCTGCCTCAACGTTTATGTTCGATAATGGTCAACATATGATCCATTTAACCAATCGTTTATTAATAACCGAACTTCCCGTTCTCCCATCTCCAAGTGAAGCTGTAAAGTTAACTGTGTTACCTTCTTTTCCCTTCCCACCCCTGGAATTTATTCCATGAAAGAAATCGGACAACAAGAAACGCTGTTAGGAATAATCAAGCAGATGCATCAGCAAACAAAAATTGACAGAATCATTGAAGATGAGACCAAAGGAAAATTTTTAACATCAGCATCGCATTAAAAGATTGATAGGCAATATTTCTCTGAATACCATTAGAGAAATTATTGCTAAATTATTTTGTTCATATTGACTGTCGTTATCCTCTTTTTAATATTTTATTGGTGTCATACACAACGATATTAATTTGGAACTACTTCGCCACGTGTTACAACCATAAACACATTGTGCTACTTCCATTAATTGGAAATTACTTGGTCGATCCTGACTATCATGTTTGTACAACACTAAATCAAGCAAATGAAACTTAAACCCCTATTCCCGAAACTTCTTAATACGCGTTGAAACCTATTCTACCAAAAGATTTTACCCAAATCTCAATTCCCGATAAAACTCCTATTGAATCCGAACTTTCCTTAAACAATTTCAGAGTTTATCCTACTGATCAACTTTTTGAGATGAAACGTTTATAATTATATTACCTTTTCTTAAACTCCTTTTCTTCAACCATAATGAAATTTAAGAAGTACGCTTAATTTCTTTCGTAATTATATCCTTTTTCTATTTACAGATAGAACCCGAGATATTTGCCTATCAATTGATGCAACCTATGAGGAAGAAAACAAAGCAAACTCTCTTATATGCAAAAAACTGGGAACAATACGCGTACCTCACCTCTTTGAACAACTTACGATATACAAAAGACGTGCATTTTATGATGTATACTGCGATCATATCAAAAAACGGCGGTCTTTCATATACCTTTCATCCTAACGTTCCACGTCCACAAAACTGATTTCTTATGACCCAGTTCACCCTGAAATTACAAAAAGTGCAGATCTACTTTTGCAAATTCTTCAGGTTCTTATTTTGATTATAAAAGAAAGATCATAAATCTCCTCGTTATTCACACCGAATGGTTCCCAATCCAGCTCATATTAAGACCGTTAAGCAAATACGACTTCAAAATAAGCAAAATAAAACTGTTCGACAGGTGCGAAAACCACCTACTACTTCTACACACCGCATAAAACCTATTCGTCCATGTCAGTTTCCTAAACGAAAACTTCCATCCACAACTACTACAAGAATTCCAACCACCCCAATTACTACAGTGCCATTGTCTCCCTTTCAAAGAGCAAACTTTCCCTTTTCAAAGTGATATCCCCACTACTTCCACACAAACCCCTCTTACATTAATGTATCTTACAAAGCTCGTGCAAGAACAATTACTTCAAAACAAAAATTACTCAAGATTTTTGAACAGTTACCGATTTTGATGTTGTGCATTGTGAGAATGTTCATCATATAATGACTGACAACTCTGATATTCACTACAATGGTCATGACAGTGACAATACTATTGCTAATTTTAACATGCGATCTACTCGTACACCAATTGAAAGTGTTGACCAGCTTTTCAATACCCCGTGTATCTGATCCATTACTATATCTGAACGCCATGGATACTAATGATATTGAAACTTTGACTTCATCAGTCATACTGTTCAATGAAAACGGTTTTCCCAAAACGCCAGGACGTTAACAATTTACCCTCTCCTACAAATCAATTATCCCAAATGTGTTCTACTGCAACGTAAAGTTTTCAATTTAAAGAATGTATTCAGTAACAACCAACAGTGTTCAATCATTAATGTCTTAAATAAATAATATATTTTCATGTAAAAGTGTTCAACTACATAATTTTATATTAATAGTATATATTTAATTTACAATATATACTTCTTTTTCTATTGTCAATGCAATACAAAAAATTAAAACAAAAATATAATAGTTTTTTATTAAGTTGATTTATTATTTGATTTAACATATTTTTAGGTATCGATTGCTCCAATTACAATAATATTTGATTCGGAGATCAAGCTTGTTTAGGTGACATTTGTTACGCAATTATTATAAAACATAATAAAGTAATAATACAAGTGTATAATAATATTATACAAACCACATGTTGCACGCATACCCTTTTAAGTATCTATGTAAGATGGTATACATATAATTACTTAAGGTAATTAAGTGGGAGTGAAATGGAGTTAAACCGAGAGTGAAGAGTGAAATGAGAGCAAAGACACTCAAGGGCCTTCAAGGGATCCCTTTCTCAAGACTCTTCCTATTGACAGTGGTCAGTTACAGTCTGCTGAGATAAAAAGTGTCACTTCCTTATTCTCTTTACGTGCTTTACTGGAAAGTCACACTAAAACAATTTTGTACTAACAATTATCCATTTTGTACAGACAGTACACATACTTTTCGAGGACAGAGTGAAAAACCGAACTGCTCATTTCAGTTCTCTGGAACTCTCATTCCAATTCAAAACTTCTGACTCTCGAGTTCAGTCCTGACTTTTGCTCAATAATATTTTAGTTAAACATTTCTTAAGTTTATCTCTTTTGTTTTTCAATAGAACTCCACATTGCAAACATGGACTACAAAATTGTAAGAAATCAATAATTCGATTTATTTTATATTCTTCACTTGCGTTTATATTGTTACACTGGTCAAGGAAGGGAAACCGGGATCATATTGTGAGAAGAGATGATCCTGATATTTTGTACCTGTCCTTAACTCCTTTCCCAATTAATATGACAAGTATTAAACCAATCCTCTTTGCCCCCAGTATTTCATGCTGAAGTACACGTCTTTTTCCTTGTCAGACTCGCTCGCTGAGAATCCTCCTTACGGATAAATATACCCGCTGTGTATTTATTTGTAGTGCCTCCTGCACAATACTTAAAGTTCATGCAGAACTTAATAGATTCTTGCATTTTGTTTACTTTCCATGCTGGGAATAAATAAATGCAATAAACCCAACATAAATACAACAATAAATTATACGATTCTTAAATTATGTTGCACCACGATCAATGTAAGTTGTAACATGGATACAAACTAGAGATCCAACCGACGCTGTCATTGAGAACATGGTATCTCAAAACATTGATATCATTAATCAGAACTATATTGTTTTTGCGTACACGATGCTTATACCTGGAAAGAAACATTTATTTTCAAAAAGAAAAAGAAAACGTATGAAGAGAATATCACGGACACAGTGGCGGTTCTACGCACCTGCGGCGCAGGGGGGCCTGCACTTGAAGCTGCCGGATAATTAATCGGTTAAGACGAATTAATCTGGATTACCCACGGAATTTTGCATACCGTAAATCCTCTAATATAAGCCGGGTGCCTATTGTGCGGCGGAGGAAAATTTTCCCCGGCGTCAATTAGAGGCCGGCGCATAATAGAGACCCGGCCTATTTTGCTACAGCCGCTCAGT
>JAAAYG020045056.1:0-12280 GCA_009936455.2 Tomocerus minor
ATCAGGTAAAATCTCACTTTACCCCGCTCCTCCTCCTGGGGGTGGGGGAGGGTGGAAACGTGACCTCCAAATCATACTGAAAATTTGCTTCATGTTTATTCTTTCTTGATTTTCGAAATCTTTTGGTTTTTTTTGGCGATTTTTGGGAATTTTTAATATTTTTGGGGTTTTTTGATATTTTTGGGGGTTTTTGAGATTTTTGGGGTTTGAGATTGTTTTTTGGCCTTTTTATAGATTTTTGGGGGTTTTTGAAATTTTTGGGGGTTTTTGAGATTTTTTGGGATTTATGGGGTTTTTGAGATTTTTGGGGTTTTTTGTGATTTTTGGGGATTTTTGTGGCTTTTGAAATTTTTGGGTTTGTTTTGAGATTTTTGGGGTTTTTTGAGATTTTTGGGGATACTTGGTGATTTTCGACATTTTAGGCGCTAGGCGCCAACTAGTCTCCTTTAGGCGCTAGGCGCTAACTAGTTAGGCGCTAGGCGCTAACTAGTTAGGCGCTAGGCGCTAACTAGTCTGACACCTGCTAAGGAGTCAACAGGGAAACGGGAAAAATAGAAAAAAATATCAAAACCTCCTGCTAACCTACACTATATAGTGTTGATTTCAATATTCCTTGGACCACAATAAATATTTCATTATATTCGGCATCTTTGGGCTGCACATTGTTATAAAACATTATAATTACAATCATTTGATTGTTGAAACTCAAAACATAAATGTAAAATAGGTAATGTACCTGTACCAAACCCTTGTCTCTTTCATTATCTGTTATTCGGGTCAATTCCAACGGACGCTGATTTCTACACACTTATCACTCAACAAATAACTAATACTTTCATAAGTTCCATATGAACGTGTTATGTGTACATTATATGTACGTTTACCAAACGACGACAGAAACTGGACGTTTAGCAATGATAATTTTTATGTAGTTCAATTTATAAGTCACTTGCCAAATGGTTACGATATTGGCGACGTGGCAAATGGCATAGCAAATCATAATTGCCAATTCATTCCAATTATTTGATTAACCTGCATTTTCACATGCATCGTTACAATTAACTGATATCTCTTGCTTTTCTTTTTTTGACTTACGTACATCTCTTGGCATTGTAAACACTTGCCATAAAACTAAGTGCAGTTGCCCTCTGATCAATAAATTGACCACAAAAAATTATCCAGGCAAAATGAAGCCCGAAATTCAAAAGAATTTGGTTTACCTGACGAGCCACATAACAAACCTGCCACAAGTGCTGGACTATCTTATCCAGCATGATATCATATCAAGAAACGAAAAAGAAATCATTGTAAGTTCATCCTTAATTTCTTTACCAGAGATCGAGTGTGGCGTATATGGTATGTCCTTAATTGTCATAAATGCATGTAAATGCCGCACTAATTTTAATTGCGGCATGCCGTAAATATATGTATATATATAAATTATGCATATGCATCATATAACAACAAAAAATATTTTACGGCATGCATGCCGACTTTATACTCTGATCTTTTCTCTATTTATTGTTGCTAAGTAACTAAATTTTTAATATCCTTACAAATTAATTTTATATCAGGAAGCTGAAACGACGACTGTTGAAAAAAATTCCAAACTTTTGTCTGTCATCGAAAAGAAGGACTTGAATCGAGCAGGAAACTTATTTCTGGAGATATTACTAAAAACCAATAACAAACATTGTGCTGATACAATTCAAGGAATTCTAACTGCACGCCAATTAGGGAATAATCTACACCCCAACATTAAATCCAAATGGTGGCCTGGGGAAAAGCCTCTCGTTGAATCTTTACTTAAAAGGAAAATCCGAAGAAGATTGTTAGTTGAAGAGTTACATGAGCGAATTTTAAAAGGCAAAAACCGTATGGTCGTCCTGTGTGAATCTGCAGACGCAGCCAAATATTCAGGGATGGGAGGAATCGGAAAGACACTAACAGCCAAATGGTACGCTCATCATTACGAAAAAGAATATGAGTATATTTTATGGATTGATTGTGGGGAAGGAAGTCTTGTGAATTCCTTTAAGAAATTGGCGATGGAATTGAAAATAGACAATTGGGACAACTACGTCGAAGTGGAAGATTATTCCAGAAAGAGTTTTGAAAGTTTATCCGAATTCAAGTGTCTCTGGATTTATGACAATGCAGAAAGCTACACAGGAAAAGAAGGAATCATCAATGTTCTTCCGATAAATCAAAAAAACTTTTTCTGTTTGATTACGTCACGCAGTCGAGAATGGGGAGTCGAGGGTGTTGGCTATGGCAAGACACTCGAATTCGAATTAGACATTTTTAATGAACAAGAAAGTCTGAAATTCTTTAGAAATAAATTGGACCAAGAAATAGAATGTTCGAATCTGGAATTGACAGAGTTGAGTCGTCTGCTGGGAAATCTTCCGATGGCCATGGAACTCGCCCTTGCAACTTTAAACGGAAAGAAAATGAAAATACAGAAATACATAAAAAGACTACGTGAGAAAGATATAAGAATTTTAGACGTCATTTTCGACAAATATGAAGAAACAATCAACAGAAACATCAAAATTTTAATTGAGGATATTCTGGAAGAAGACGAAGGAGAATTGGCGATCGAAATTTTAAAAATATTTGGTTACATCAGACCCGATGACATTCCTAAAAAATTCATAGAAAATATTTTCAATTCCCAAGTTGATGAGTCGATTGACTTATTAGTCAAATATTCACTCATCTCCAAGCAAAACCTATTCAGTTTTAAAAATGGTATATGTTTTGAAAAAAAATATTTGCTTAGCATCCACCGACTTCTTCAACAAGTCATCCGACATAACGGGAAAAATGACCAAAAAGAAATTTTGAAGAAGATTCTTGGTTGCGTGAGATTCATCGACTACAAAATAATTCCCTTTACTAAATTTGCCGACGAAGATTTAAGGAAAGAGTTCCCGAATGTCAAAGCAAAGTTATTAAAAGAATTTCAACTGCAGGAATTAATGAGACAAAAGAGATTCGACGAGTGCGTCCAATTGGCCAAGTTCAGCCATCAAGAGTTACAGACGCACGCGACAAAATACAACTATGCCATTTGTCTACAAAAGAATATACAACTGCAAGAATGCGTCAAGACTGCCGAGGAATTGTTGGCCATGATTCCATTTACTACTAAGGAGGATCAATTTTCAAGAGCTATGCTCAACATGCTTGTCTATTTGAAAACAGTCAACATAACAGTGGACGTCGAAATAAATTGGAATATCATGAATGTGGATTTAAAGAACAATGAATTATTACGAAAAGGAATTGGAGATATTCTACTCTTTTCGTATCTGCGACTAAGAAAATTTGACCAGGCCATTGCAATCAGCAAACAAACAAATTACCACGAACACATATTTGCCATCCTAACTGAAGTCATGAAACAAAAGAGATTCCATGACTGTGTGCAATTGGCCAAACACATACATCAAGAATTAATGACAAGCACCACAAAATGGAATTATGCGATTTGCCTGGACAAGAATGGACAACTGGAAGAATGTGTCACCACTCTGGAGGAATTGCAGAGACAAGGAATGAAAGAAGAAATAGAATATCAATATCATGATGACATTATAATGGGTCTGTTGAAATTAGACGAAGACGCATCGAGGGAGTTGGTTGGAGGTCACTTGTTGACAGTTTACTGGACAACAAACGACAATCAAAAAACAAAAGAAATTCTGGAAAAGAGAAAGCAATTCAAAATCACTTATTCAGAAGAGAATTTGGATATTCTCATGCGACTGGTCCATTCCGATTTCATACTTTGCAATTACTATCTTACAACGAATGGCTATTTCATTGACTTGAAATTAGACCAAGAAACAGCGACAATCGAATTGAGTCATTGTTCCCTATCTTTGGACTCTTTTGATCGACTCTCTCCGGAGGAATTGACTTTAGTTGATGTCTCCTTCTTTCGTGATGGACAAGAATTGGAGAAAGTCGAGGTCAACGACTTCCTCAACTTCAACAAAATCAAACGACTGACACTCAGTTGCGATTATTATAAGGACGTGAGGGTTGATTTGAGTGGAGATTTCTCTATCGATTATCTCGAATTACGGAATGTGGGAGTGTTGAATTGGATTAATTCCAAATGGAATATAAAGACATTCTGGTTAGATTCTATTTCATTTGTGGAGAAGATGAACATTCAAGTACAGAAAGTAACGTTTGTGAATTTTTCTACACTGGACGTATCATATCTGCCCCAAACCATTCAAAAAGTAACTTTATCTGGAAAGTGTGAAGTGTTTGTGAGTGGAGGAGTGGAAATGCCAAACTTGAAACACTTGACATTAGAACATGTGGATAGTGGTTGTTTGACTCATTTCCGCTCAGCCCCACTCACTCACATTCACTTAATTGGAATTACTCAATTGAATGTAGATCTCCTGCCGGAAACCCTCACTCATCTTAAAATATATAACGGTTCTGGTTATTATGTTATTGATTTTGTTGGTGGTGTGAGGAAAATGAGCGAACTCAGATTAAAATACCCTAGCCAATTGGAGGTATGTTTGAGTTACTTACACACAGACAACCTCCTCATTCATTATAAACATGCAATTGGAGTAGATGACTTGGTGAAGTTGTTGAACAAAAAAATCAAAACAATCACCGTCGGACCAATCAATTGGGAAGATGATTTCATTGAGTTCAACAATCATTCCATTCACCTGGACAGGCCGGCAGAATATTATTTACTGGAAGGAGGAAGTGGAAGGGGAATGGACGAAAAAGAGTTCCTAGAATACTTTGAAAGCAAAGACGATTGTGAACTGGAAGAAGTTGAGTGGCAAACGTCGGGGAATCAAAAGTTAAATGAAGATTCTACCAACCAACAAACATTTACAACGTTAATTCAATGCATAAAAGATGAAAAGCCATTGAGCGACTGTGTCCAACTAGCCGAAGCCATTGCACAAGAATTAACGACAAACACAACCAAACTGAATTATGCAATTTGTCTGGGCAAGAATAAACAATTGGAAGAATGTGTCAAAATTCTTGAAAAATTGTATGGGCAAGGAATGAAAGAAAAAGTAAATTACATTTACTATGATGACGATGTGGGTCTGCTGCTTTTGTATGAGCAAGTGTCGAGAGAGCTGGTCGCAGGTCATTTGTTGCTGGCTTACTGGACAATGAATGCCAATCAAAAAACAAAAGAATTGCTGGAAAAGAGAAACCAATTCCAAATTATTTATTCACAACAGAATTTGGAGAATCTCATTCAACTGCTTCATTCAAATTTCATTCATTCCAATTACTCTCTTGTTATGGACAAGGACAGTTCGGCCATTGAATTGAAATTGGATGCAGACACAAAGAAAATCGACTTGTGTTATTGTTTCCTATCGTTGGGTTCTTTTGATCGACTCTCTCCGGAGGAATTGACTTTAAGGAGAGTGACTTTTTTATGTGATGGTCAACTAGTGAAGGTCAGCGACTTTTTTGACCTCACCAACATCAAAAGACTTAAACTCAGATGTTGGAAGTCGAATTATGTAACTGCTGATTTGGATAAAGATGTCTTTATGGATTATGCTCTACTTCGAAATGTA
Organism: Tomocerus minor; assembly: GCA_009936455.2. Classification (NCBI taxonomy): domain Eukaryota; kingdom Metazoa; phylum Arthropoda; class Collembola; order Entomobryomorpha; family Tomoceridae; genus Tomocerus; species Tomocerus minor. The sequence continues at coordinate 5,601 of JAAAYG020045056.1, forward strand.
CGAGTAAACTGGAATAATTCCAAATGGAGTGTAAAGGAACTCCAATTAGAGAATATTCAATTTGTGGAGAAAACGAACATTAAGGTACAACAAATGATAATTCGTGATTGGTCTTCATTGGACGTTTCATGTCTCCCACGAACAATACAAAAAATAACTTTAGTTTATATGAGTGAGGTGTTCGCAAGTGAAGGAATCGATGAATTTCCGAACTTGAAGTACTTGACATTAGCAGATATGGAAGATGTTGTTTGTTTGTCATATTTCAGTCGTGCCCCACTAACTCAGATTAACTTAAATGACATTGAGGAAGTGAACGTGGATCTCCTTCCACAGACTCTAACTTACTTACGAATAACTGTAAATGATACGGAAACATTTTACGAGGATCATACTCGCGTTGTTGGTGGAGTGAGGAAAGTGAACACACTCTTCCTCGACAACTTCTCTTTTGAAGGAGTAGAAGAATATTTGAGTCATTTACAGCCTGACAACCTCATCATTAATTGTGACGGAAATGGGTTTGAAGTAAAAGTGTTGCTGCAGTTGATGAACAAGCACATCCAAACTATTGTTCTCGGACCAATTTATTGGGGGATAGATAAGTTCAAGGATTATTCAAGTCGACTGGATATAAAAAATAAATTTTATTTATTGGAAGGAGGAAGAGGCACGGGGATTACCCGAAACGAGTTTTGGAAACAATCAAAGGGCGACGAGGACGAACACTATAGTGTGAGCGAGGACGAATCTGAAAGTGACGAAGATGAAGAAACGTTGAATGAACAATTAGACAACTATCGTCAAAGATTCAAATGTTTAATTCAATGCATGAAAGAAAACAGATTTGACAAATGTGTTGAATTAGGCGCATCCATCCATCAAGAATTAATGACAAACACAACGTTATTCAACTATTCAATTTGTCTGGACAAGAATGGACAATTCGAGGAATGTGTCTACATCCTGGAGGAATTGTACGAGCACGTGGAAGAGAGGAACTTTGCAGACCTTCGCTTTGCCATGATTTATCTGAAACACCTGGAGGAAGAAATGGAACAAGATTTACAAGACGACATGGAATGTAAATACGATGCAGAGATTATTCAGATGGGTCTGTTGAAATTGGACTCGGAAGTGTCGAGAGAGTTGGTTGACGTTCATCTGCTCCTTGCTTACTACACAATGAAAAACAAACAAAAGGCAAAAGAAATTCTGGAAAAGAGAAAACAATTCAAAATTATTTACTCAGGATATAATTTGAAGACTCTCATTCGACTTGTTATTTCAGATTTTATCAATTCCAATTTCTCTATTTACAGTAATCATTCATTCATTCATTTAAAAATCGATGTGAAAACAAAGAGAATCGAACTGAAGAATTGTTCCCTATGGTTGGATTTTTTTGATCGACTCTCTGCGGAAGAATTGACTTTAGTTGATGTCTCCTTCTTTTGGGGTGAACACAAATTGTATGAAGTGAATGTGAAAGACTTCCTCGACTTCAACCACATCAAACGACTGTCACTCAATTGTGCTTTAGGCCAGAGCTGGGATGTGAGTGTTGATTTAAGTGGAGATGTCTCTATGGACCATCTTCAATTAAATAATGTGCAGGTGTTGAACTGGAGGAATTCCAACTGGGATATCAAGAACATATTTTTATTTAATGTTCCGTTTGTTGAGAAAACGAACGTCAAAGTCGAAGAAATGACTTTTTGGTGTTCTTCGTTGGACGTTTCCTGTCTGCCAGAAACACTCCAAAAACTGACTTTAAATACAGAAGAGATATTTTCTAGTGCAGAAGTGCAATTCCCGAATTTGAAGTCTCTGACTTTGGAAGGGATGGAGAACATTTCTTGTATATCCCATTTCCATTCATCCCCACTGACCCACATTCATTTACATAAGATTCAAGAAGTGAACGTGGATCATCTGCCACAATCTCTCAGCCAAACTCAACTACGCATAACTAACCATGATGATGGCACTCGCTTTGTTGGTGGAGTGAGGACAGTTGACAACCTCATCCTCAAAGAATTCTCTTTCGAACAAGTGGAAGAATGTCAAATTCACTTGAAGGATCCCTGAGACGTGAATGAAGAACCCAAGGCATCCAATATACAATAGAATGAGATGCCGACATATCCTAAATAGAAAGACTGTTCAAATCTCTCATTCTCGACGGTGAGGTTCATTTCTTTCCACTATTTTCTATTTTATTTTAAACTGTGAAGTGTCTACCTCAAAATCTTCTTAGATCATCAGTTAAAATTAGATAGAAAATAAACAAGTGTCTATGTTTATATTTATGATTTGCTATTTCAGTTTGTAGTCTCAGAGCGTTAATTTTTTTAAAATTCCATTTAACAGGTAGTCGGGTGAGGCATATGGAATTGGAAGATTTCATAAAATATTTATATCTAGGCATATTTATGTAAAACCAACTGTAAATTTATAATAGGTACTTATCATTCATGTTCATATTAATTCAGATTGAAATCACATTTGTATTGCAAGTATGCTCCAATATAATAATATTCATTTACTGCAAGTGCAATAGTTATTGAGTATTCCGGAATATTTTGTTTTATAAAAGTCAATGATAAGTTCTCATTTCTATAGAGTATATAGATATTATTATATTATTCTATTGTATGAAGATTTGCAAAATAAATGTGGTTGATTATGACTGAGTGAGTTAAGTGATAGAAAGTAAAATTGACCGAAAAACTTTTTAAAAAATGTTTATTTTTTCAGAGACATCTGTTTAAAACGTGTGAAGAGTGGAGCTGTTTTATTTTGTTGGGATATATCTAAACGAAACAATGAGAGTTTGGTCAGAGAGCTTCGATCCCTTGGAAGCCAAGCCTAAGCTATGGTTTCCAAGTGGACATCACGAAACGTACTGCCCTTGAAGAAGTTGCAAAATAGGTCAGATAGTGTCCCTATTAATTGTCCAAAATCAAAAAAAAGAGTAATATAAATGGTGTGCTTTCAACCTGTTTCTAAATAAATTCCATGATAATCGTTTTAGTATGCAATATCTGTAAGAAAAAGGAAAATATGTTCATAAAATGAATTATGATATCACAGGTGCTGCGGAAGAAGTGGGAGAAATGACGATGGTTATCAACACAGTTGGAATAATTCCGCGTCACCTGTTTTTAAGCCATAATCCAAGGGAAATTCAGAGTCTTTCAAGTGAACGTTATTGGCCATATTTGGATTATTCGGGAATTTCTGTCTGCTATGATTGTAAAAAAGACTGGACACATTGTCACAGTCTGTTTCACAGGCGGTCTCATCGGAATGGAAAACGCAGTTCCTTAATGTGGAAGTCAACATTCCATTCACGGCACCATCGAAGCTCTCAAAAGAATCAAGAAGAACTCAAGCACCATGCAGAATAGCCTGACATCAAGTTTACCACTGACTGTATTCCCCAATCAGTGGAACTCAAAATTTTCAAAAAATGTCGTTCTCTCCAGGTACAGAATCCTCTAACATAATGACAACATGTCCGTTTTTGTAATTCCTTTTTTGCTTTAAAATTGGCATTTTTTTTGGTTTTGCCTTTTGTCAAAGAATTACCAAAAATGGGATCATTATTATAATATCGAGAAAAAGTTACAAGTAATTGTTACAAATCTAATTAATTAGCCCAAAAATAAACATTTTTGATATTTGTTTTAGATTTTCAAAAATTATTATTGCTGAAGAAATTCTGCTGTGAATACAAAAAAACAACGAGTTTGTGTACATTCCTGGATTTAGGCCATTTCTTGGCACGACGTTTCGGTACGTTGATTATTGTAGTAACTTTCACTCAGTAAATGATAAGGTGGCATATTTTTAAAAACGTTTAACAATTTATTATTTATATGGCGATTTTTAATTTGTGAAAATGATTATTTAATTTGCAGTGCATTGCCTCAAAATACAAAAGTCAATTCGAGACATGATTGAATATCACATTAAGCCAGAAGCTACGATATAAAATGAAATACTATCATTCCTCACCTCAGAATCTCAGACTTCGTTATTAATACATGTCCAAATAATTTAAAAAATAAAAATTTCCATCAATCGTAATAATATATTCTGTACATAAATTCAAATATTAAATTCATATTTTGAAGATGTAATTACTAAACAAATTAATTGTGAAGTAGTATTATTTTATTCATAAATTATTATTTCGAGAAACTCGACCAGTCATTGATGTATTATCAAAAAGTCCTTTGTTTTTTGGCTTCTTCAAGACAGCAGACACGACAATGTCGTGTCGGCCAACTTGAGGGGTGGCTCACTGCCACAAGCCAGCCGACACGACAATGTCATGTCGGCCGGCTTGAGCATTTCCTACAAACCAGCGGACACGACAATGTCTTGTCGTGTCCGTGTCCAGTGTCGGCCGGCTTGTAGAACCTACTACAGACACTCAAGCCAGCCGACACGACAATCCACTGTATGTTGTGCATATAATTAAGGGTGCCTCAATGATACGCAAAACGCGTATATCTCAACCCCCTGAGGGGGGCTAGAACGTTGATTATTTTTTAAAGCGTAGACCTTTTTGGTTCTGAGGGCGAGTCGTAGAGGTTTTCCAAAAAAGTGTCTACAAGCGCCAAAATTAATTTTTGTGTGGAGTGGGAAAAGTGCATGGAGTTGGGACAAAAGTATTTATTTCACCGTTGTTTGAAGATTTAAAAAAAATACCCTACGACTTTCCCTTGGGACAGGTCTCCTTGATTTTTTTGTGATATTACATTCTGCGTAATTGCCATACCTATCCATGTTAACGCTGAATCGGTTACTACGGAGTGCTGCAAAATAAATACTACCATTTCTACGCCAACTGTGTATTGACTTCTACATTCATATTTATTTATTATTCAGCACCCTGTAGTAATATTTTCCGCGCAGGCGCAGGCCTCTTTAAGGGTGCCTCAATGATCGACAGCGCATGCGCCAATTTACATTACTACGGAGAGCTAAAAAACATACAAACACCGCTCATTGCGGTAGCGGCTCATCTCTGCTCACATTCAACAGGAGTTTTACTTTTCGCGCGGCGGTGGTATATTTTATTTTTCTTGTCCATGTAGTAAAATCCTGGCAGAGTACAGTTCAACAATGGCTTAGGTATAGGAGTTTTGAAAAATCACTACTAAAGCATAGATCCCCAGTATTGGGGCACCCGATTATTAAGTGTAATATCGCAAAAAATCAAAGAGACCTGTCCCGAGGGAAAGTCGTAAGGGATTTTTTAGCCCTGCAAACAACGGAGAAATAAATACTTTTATTCAAACTCCCTGCATATTTCCCACTCGACAAAAAAAAATTGATGGCTTTTTGGGCGGCGGCGCCTCGGCTTCACCCTCTGGCTCATTTCTATCAATTTTAAAACAAACTCCCCCATTGAGAATCATATGAAAATTAGTCATAGTAATTACCAATCAGAGGAGTGAATTTCAAATAAATTGAGGCAATAGGAAGAAGGCAAATGTTCGGCAATTAAATACACATTTTTGACATCTGTTCATATTTTTCGAGGATACATGTTATCAACATTTTAAGTAAAATTCTGTATAAGAAATATTTGGGATTTTTTGGAGTGAGGGGAATGCATTGAAAAAATGTAATTTAAAAATGTAGAGAAAGTTTCATAAGTCAGTTACATGTGTTTATAGAATTCCGCGATTTAAAAAAAACGTAGTGTTGCAAAAAAACTTGTATGTATAAAAATTAATAAAAAAACGAAATGTAAAAATATTTGGTGAATTGAAGGATATCAGTGTTCTACTGTAAGCCGGTTTGCTTAAATCTAGATTTTCAAAATTACAACCCTCCCTAATTATATGCACAACATACAGTGGATTGTCTTGAGTGTCTGTAGTAGGTACTACAAGCCAGCCGACACGTCATTGTCGTGTCGGCTGGTTTGTAGTATCTACTGCAGAGTCTCAAGACAGCCGACAGGACATTGTCGTTTCCGCTGGCTTGAAGAAGCCAGTGTGTGCTGTGAAGTAGGCTTACGTTATTTGTACTCACACCAATATATTTAAAGTTGGGACCACCCCTTAACGTATAAAACCTTTATAATAATAATCTTTTATTATAGGTACTGAATACTCAAATTAACTTTCTGTCTCGAATAATTGTTATAATATAGTTACTATTTAATGCAATATCATAATCACTCCGTACGTTAATCAATCTTTACACATCTCTCTCCATTACCAGTTGAACAGGGCTTCCATTCCACTTTTAACACTTCCAACGAGGAGATTCGACATACGAACGTCTACACTACTGACAGTGACAGCGCCGTAAAGTCGCAAGGGCGGGAAAAAAATCCGGTATGGACTATGTATGGCTATTTGAAAAATTTTGAAATGCAAGTGATATTTACAAATTCTATTCTATTACAGAATCCATGGTTTTATTTGTTGAGTAAGTATGTCAGGTTACCCAAATATAATATTGGGTGCTGGAGGCTCAAACGCTGCCCAAAAGTTTTTTACGTTTCGCGTAAAAGTTATAATAATGTCCATGAAACTTTTGATTTAAAAATGCAAGATTTTTCTTCGTATTAATTGAGATTTCTGGTGGTCTCAACACATTAATTTAATTTGAAGAAGATGAAGGTTAGGATGACGAGAAGATGAAGATGC
>JAAAYG020045067.1:0-12278 GCA_009936455.2 Tomocerus minor
GATGTCATGTAGATGTAGTAAAGTATTAGCTTTTTGAGAAACTTCTTCAGACGAATAATCAAAATTTAATTCCAATTCTCAGCATGAAGTATCGTAAAGCATCATTCAATGTGTCTATGTTCATATACGTGACTATAACGTGACTCGCTTGCTTTGAAAAGAACATATTTTATTACATGGGATGTAAAATAAATTATGAATCACAAATATCTTATTTTGATTTATATGCATCTGTGATTATAGTACTTGAACAAAGACAAAATGTTCTGTTTTAGCTAAATAAAAATCGTAGGTACCGTGATATAAGGAAGAATAGTTGAAGCAGAACAGAATTTCTTTGTATAATATTAATAAGCTCTTATTAGACCCGTTGTTGCATAACGTAATATTGTGAACACACTTCATGCATAGGTAAATGACTAATTTTGGTAGTTGCAATTTTCATAATTGAATGCAAACAAAAAAGTAATGTGTACTTGCAAGAATTCATTCAGAGCTTCCATTAGTCCGCAACCAAAGCGCAAAGTTTTAGAAACAAAACAATGTTACAAGTTAAACATTGCGAACTTTCTGTAGTAGTTTTTAACGTACCTCTGATGGCTACCACTATAGGATAGTAATGTCTGTCCGTCTACTTATATCTGTCATTTACTTGTCACCAGATTACTTTGAGTGCGCTTCAATTATTCTTTTACACCTTTTGTGCTCTTCGGGTCAAAGGGAAATTTCCATTAAAATTTGGAAGAAATCGGAGACACCCCACTTGTGACAGTAATAGAAAACACCCAAAAGATTCCATTTAAAAGGATTGAGTTACCAGACAAAATGTTTTTCACCGTTGGGGCTCACTGAGATATTCCCTCTTTGAAAACTTGCTACTATTGACCATTACACTTGTTATTTATATCTACTACAATCTATTTCATACATCTTCAACTACTAATTTCCTGCTTAGTACTACACTTTTAATTGATACGGTTTAAAATGTAATCATTGAGAGTTTTCCATCCTCGGGTAATTTCATGGAAATTAACAAATTATATAAATTATAAATTATATAATTATTATAATTATATATTAATATATTCTCGAGGATAACATTATAAAATCATTACAGGAAAATTGATTTAACTCCAAGTAGAGAAGATTATAGCTTATGGATTTGAAATCCCGATTATTATTTTCAAAGAAACATTTAAGAGGATTTCAAATCCATAAACTATAGTCTTCTCCGATTCCAGTCATATTTAACAAGACTGGAAACACTGAAAAAATCTATCTTCTCTGCGCTCAATTTTTGACAAATTCTAACTTTCAGTAGCAGCATCAAGAAACGATTTCATTATGTTCTTTCACAACAACCTATGTTGTAAGATCTTAGACATTTTTAAGTTTCTAATTTTAAATCTTCCACTATTAGTACCTACTGATGAAGACGACTTTGATCGTCGAAAGCGTGACAATTCATTTTAGTGAATGATTTTATAATGTTATTCTAGAGAATCTGTAATGTTAATTTCCAGGGTTAAAAATATTAAAGTACAGCCAGTGCAGCTGAGAGATATCGCAACTACTAACAGTACTGTTAGTAGTTGCCATATCTCTGGTACAGGTAAGTATCGTCGGAAATGCATCACTAATGTAAGCATAAGGAAGTTTTATCTTTACTCCGGGGCAATGCTACATAATTTTCCTCGCTTCGTTACGCAAAACTATGTACGTAAGTAGGCACTCAAACTCAAATGTCTAGAAAGCTACAGGTACGTAATTTGCATTTGACTGAAACAACACAGAGTCCAAAAAGGAAAACCATAAGTAAGGATGCCATAATAATATAATGGCAGTAGTTGACGGAGGAGTTTTGGTAGTTGGTACATACTTAATACTTATAAAGAGATAGAATTGGAAAGGAAAGTAAGTAGCAGGAGGAACAAGAAAGTTTTGTGCCTACTTCATAATTTATTTCTTGGCACAAATATTTTAAGTTTCCGTTGAAATGTGCATTTCGTAATGTACAACTACTTTTGCAGATGCTTTGAGGAAAGTGGTTCTCAAGTTCTCTTATGCTATGAAAATATTTTGAAGTCGCACTTCACTACAAAGGCAAATGAAATGAAAGCACTATTCACGTTTTAGTAATGGAAAGCTCATTCTGCATTTCAGCCCAACTAATCCACCTTAACAAAGCATCCGCTCAGCAAACAACTAAATGGAAAGATGATATTAGATTATACATTTTGTTCTTGGTACTTACACATCCACCAAAGCTTGCGTTCTCTGGCAATATTCAATTTATGCATAATTTAGCAAGACCTCTATATCCTTTTTAATCTACTAGCACAATTTCTGAAGTAATTTTATTAGATTCCTGAGAACCCGATTAAAAAAATGTCCGTTTAATTGTAATTCAGGATATCCTGCAATAGGTCTCGTTTGAGTTTCCAAGCAGAAACTGAAAACAGATTCTATTTCCTTTCATTTAAATTACATGAACTTTAGGGAAGAATACGCAGTTCCTGTAGCTGTGGTATAAACATTTTCCATAAAATATTATCAAACCCCGCCTCATTGCTATTTAAGTATTGCTATTATAGTAGGTACTCGCATACTACATACTACTGCTCGTATTTTCCTTTTTTAATGAAAATCAAGCATGTTATATCAGTATAATGTATTTAATACATTAAAAGCAGCATTAAAAGTACCTACCTAACTGTCCAGATGCTCCTTATGTTTTTCCGTGCATGGAATATCCACTTAAGTGTATAACTTTTCTAAAAGATAACAACTTTTCCCTGAAGTTCACAATAAAAGTGTGTTAGATTTCGCACATAAGTATCTTCTATCTAGTATAATACAAAGTCAAACTATGACTCGTAACTAGTTACATTTATGATAAGCAACACAAGTATAGCGGGTAGTTAATAAGAAATACTGCTTAAGCAAAGCTATGTATGTATAATTTATCTTTCAATGTTTAACTACTAGACTAAATCAACATTCATACAAAATAAATTCGCCATAAAAACTGTAAATGGCTCTGCTTTAAGAAGTTTTTATGGTGGTTTTCCCCAATATACTTGCAGTTGCGGCTAGAAAAATATTTACGTATGCATTCCCTCTGCACTATCTAGGCAATTAAGTCAAAGCAAATATTCTATTAAGCGAGTATCTGAAGTTAAGGTAAATATTTTGTAAGTTTGTCTTTTACTTTCATGGATACTTCTTCTCAAATTCTCTAAAAGTTGCCAAGAAGAAGCCAGAGGATAGCAGTGAGTTTATAAAAAGGGCAGAAGGCAATAAAATCGATAGAGACAGAGTAGCCATTAGTTTTGCCAATTACATCTCTTTCTAAAAGTAAGAGCAATACTTACGTTTGGGGTCAAATCCAGTGATAAAATATGGACAAGGTGCAAATGCCGAGTGTCCTGGAGGAGTTTCATTCCAGCATGACCATCCATCAAAAGTCTTTGGGCAAAATGATGCTGGAAACATAAAACATTTAAACATGAGAACACACTCGACTCGTAGTCTAATATTCTATTATTATTAAGCATTTGGGACTATTCAGACTAAATTTAATAAATAAATTGACTAATGAGACTTCTTGTGTAATTTAACTTTTTGTGTAAACGTTATTGCCTACACTGCTCCAAATGGGGGTGTTTGTATGTATTTAGAATATTTACCCTTCTGCTGTTGCTAGAATTATGTTGTGGTTTTCATTTCTCCTTTGTTATCTTCTTAGAGAATAGAAAGCTGGTTTACTGTACTTGGGTATTAAGCTTTTCATTTCCACATTATAGTTCATCATGACCATGACATGATGCAAGAATAACGAAACAAAGCAAACCGAAAAGCAACCCATAGTAGGAGCACAAAGGAAAATGATTCTAATCCTTTTTGATACCTTTCAATTTAGACGTACTTATAGTCAACTACGTCGTACTGAAGTATACTATAAAGATCGTAATCATAACAGAAATATTATGGTTAGAGTGGAATTCTTTATATTACTTTGTTACTAACTATTTGTAAAGTAATTTACGGAGGAAATGACAAGATAAACCTTGCCTTATTTTGTATGCAGGCTCTGTTCGGAACAGAGAACTAACAAATACAGCATAATAAGTCCGTGTCTCTGTAATACGTGTCAAGAGGAGCTCTTTTTTCATCAGAATTTCTCTCGCGATTTTCCTACCCAATTCATTCTACTAACATAAGTAGCTTTTGCTTTTTAGTCTCTTCACAATTTCCGACTTCTCGTCTAATCTACTTGTCAAGTCACAATCAGCTCTTTGAAAACGACTTTCTCTGACACAGTCACTATCAGTTAATTTCTACCGAAACGCATGCAAGATTACCATCAAAGAAAACTAAAAACCTATCAGTTTGGAATTTCACATCAACTTACTCTTCTTGACATGATTCTAAGCAGAGAGAATAAACTTGTAGGTAGATCCATAAAGTCTTGACAGACAACCTTTTTGCCTTCCTATCTTAAAGCAGTTGACGAAGAGACTACGTAAATTATGCAAAGGTGTTTCTACGTGTTTCACATGCAACAGCTAAAAGCAATTGCGACAGTAGCAATTTCGCCCACGTGCATTAAGCTGGAAACAGGCTTAAGACTATCAAGTCATATTTATGAGCTATCTTCAACAGCCTTTCAACATTCTGTTGATTTTCTCTGCTTATATATTTATGGGTCAAATTAGCCTTCACCTCGCACTAAGGTTCATTAAATATTCCTTTTATCTGTTAAAAGTCAAAACGGTAATTTAAAATGAAAATTTTATATGCATAGTAATAATAATTGCCATGCAATTACATCTCAATTTTCTAAAAAAAAAAGGAGGATCATAATATTCTATATCAAACTAATTATATCAAGCAAGGTAAAAACATATCTACCTCATTGGTGAGAGTTTCAGATGGATTTAACATAAGAAAAGAGAAAGTCAAATACCCAGTGATTTGTGTTTCATACAGTACTTCTGGTGACCAGAGATTTTTTTGTTGGACAACGACTTTTGTACATAAATATTATATCTATAGACAACTGACAACAATGTACTGTAGGTACCTACCTAAAAATAAGTTGTTCTAATTTTTTTCAATGAAATTATTGATTTGGATAGCATTCTGCATTTGACATTATAATATAATAGACACCTCCTTCTCTACAGAAAACAGAATACAATCTGGAAAGGCCTTGATTGGTCCTTTTAGTGCCATAAAGAGTCTTTGGTTCTAAATAATTAAATGTCCTTTCCTTCCTATGTCTACAGATAGTTAGATTCTTTTCTCCGTGTAAAGATAACATTAATTCAGATACTTCAATTCCTGAAAGGCACAAAGAGCTATATGTTCTGTCCAAAGCAACTGATGCACTCTTTGAAATTTTCCAGAGTGAAGCCAGCTGGAAAGTGACAGCGACAGTATCAATATCCATAGTTAATTCAAAACTACATTAAAACTTCTGTTGCATAATAGGGAGGAGAAACAAAAATGGACGTCCTCTCTACAATACATTTTATCAAGATAAATGGAAGCTGTGGACATGTCGTAGAAAAGTAAGAAATGCAGATATACTTCATCCTAGTTAATTCTCTCCACTATGCTCCTTTTATAAATAGCATCTTTTGTATAATAGTTTACTTTCTGTTCGGCATAACTTGAACAAAGAGACAGAACACACTCAATGAAATATGTATGCAAAATAGGAACTTTTCCCTTTTCTCTGTAGAAAGCATAAAGATTACTTTCGCTGGTTACTAGTTCCAAGAAAATGAAAGCTTCTTTTTATTCTATTGTTTCTCAATGCAAAGCTATATAGATACCTACCTAGCCCACTCTTCATCTGTCATCAACTTTTAACGAATAACGGAAGAGCTCTTTTCCTTCTCTATAATTAGACTCTATATCGACATAAAAAGAGCCAAGGACACAAAGAGGAGCACTAAATGCTATTTAAATGTGTCTTTTCCATAAGATATCCTCTTACATAGGTATCCCCCTGGACTGGATTTTGTTCCCAACATTAAGAATATCATTAACTTCCTTGCCTTTTACCTAGTTTCTTGCCATACGGACAGACCACCTGTTACTTTACTTTCCATTGTGACTCTTGTTAAAAAAAATGATGGAGCAGTCTGAAAAGGCCAAAACTCAATATACAAAAATATAAATATTTCAGTTTACTGTAGTGCCCACTTTGCATCGCTACTTAAAACTACACAAATTATTCAGGCTACTTAATGGCAACTAACTGTAGCTTAGCTCCTCTGTAATCTTCTCCTGAAGAACTTCAGAATAAAAGATATTTCAACTTTAATATTTACAAACCATGTGATGACATTAGATAAATCTTCATACTTGCATATTTTATTCGCTGATACTCGTTCGTAATGATACTATACGTATAGAAAACATGTGTAGAAAATATATTTCTGTCTATGTATAGTGTAGACTTAAACAATTCTTAACCCCTGTCAATTTCATGGTGGATGTAATCAGTAATGTAATCTGCCTCGTGCAGGAATCTCAGTTATTTTATAGAGACAGGAACTGTGGCTTCTACTGCGATTTTATTGGTAGGGAAAATAAAAAAATACCATTACTCTTGATTTATATATAGATGTTCATTTGTGCCTTAATGTGCGTATAGGTTGTAAGTTCAAGTATCAACTTAGAACGGGTGTGTTATTTAAAATAATATCCTGTCATGCATTGTACATGGCACTCATTAATAAGCATATTTTGATAAAGACAGTAATAATAAATATCATAGGATAGAGAGCTGCTTTAAATTTTAAAATTGGCACAGATGTCTCTTGGGAAAAATGAGGAAGCTCTTGTTCTGGTTTTCTAGGGTGATGTGCTATGTGCTCTTTAAGTAACGGACAGATGTATGGTTGGCCGGAAGCCAAAGTCAAGGTTGCTACTGAAAGGAAGAAATAAATCTTGTGAGATTTTCATGGCCTATTCTTCCTCCCTCCTGGTGCAAGTGCGGCGTGAAATAATGAAATGAAAGCTCCTGCTTGTCAGCATGACATGACATGCACATATAAACTTTTGGTGTGAGAGCATTTAGTCGCCCTGTTAATTTTCTTTGGATTAAAGAACTTGAAGGCAGTCATCACGAAACACATTCATTTTACTGTGGTTTTTATTGTCCATCAACTATGGAACTATATGCTAAATCCGGACTCTTCATTCGATAGCTCAAACTTTTTTCTGTTCATCTCAGCTCTCCCTAAGTACTCACGTCAAATGTCTAATTTAACGAAGAACATTCAAGTGAGTTATGTTTTATGTTTAGACTTCAACGTCTATTTTTACGCTGTCTCCCTGACTCTGCTCTGTACAGCGACTGACGTGACGATTGACCTTCTTACTTATGCAAGATAAACAATAACGGGGATGCTTCTGCAATTTTTCATTGTCTATGGGAATTATTATTGGCTGAATCTATGCTGCTCTGTGATGAAGAATTTTACTAATAAACAACCATCCACACAATATCCGCCATACGCTTCTCTCTGCTATGATAAAAATACCATCTAAAGCAACCGCGGCTTCTGTGAGATATGGAGAATTCTACTAGATGTTCAGTGAACAGACCATTTCAGATACCCGTCCAATATTTAATTTGCAAAACAGAAATATTTTAGCGGTTTTGCTGAAAGACGTGACGTATGGGATTTCTCAGCCTTGTGTGTTTCATAACTGTGCGATCATGGCTGTTCATAACTATTGAAATGGAATAATATTATGAAAGTGGAATTTTCTGGGCGTAATCCCTTCCTGACTAGATTCACTATTTTCCAGGATTGGTAATTCATGATTTTATAATAATATCCGGTGAAATGTGTCAGAAAATGTCCCTTGCTATTATCTGATTGCGTTCAAACTGACAATCATAGGAGGAGCAACAGGAAAAGTAATTTTTCGACTTTAGGCTAGTTGGCTACTCGGCCGCTTCATTGAAGTTCCACTCCATGTCCATGGTTGAATGGGCAGTTTAGCTATCCGAAATGTTAGTTTTTGAACTACCTTTAAGTAATTGAATTTAATGCAGCTGCCTATAAGTAGCTACTGCAAGGACATAACAAGTGCGACATCAGAGCACACCATTACCACTAAGCATGCTAATAGGAAATAGTGATTCCGGGTTATTATTGTGGTTTAACAGTACGTTGGGAAATAACTGTGGAGGTATTGACCAATTCATGGTTCGGTCACATTGACTTAACGAAGATAACGCCAAAAGCTTAGTGAGTCCCGAGTGGAGAGACAGGAAAACTGTTTAACAGCACTCAAGGGAATGGTAGTTATGTATATCGGTTGTCGTCTACAGTCACGCTCCATGAAAGGTCTCTTAGCCTTCAACCATTTGCAATCCACTGACTGTTCTATTCTCCTTTGATGCCGGGCTGGTAATGGATAGAATTATCGAAAAGCTCAATCCATTCCCTTCAATCTATCTGTCTACATTTCAGAGGCCGGCTATAGCTGTTTAAGTATAGGGGGCTAAATGTTCCTCTGCAAGTGCAGAGCGTGAGAGATAGGAAGTTATAAGTAAATTTTCAACGCGGCCTAACATCTCCTATCACACATTGTCCATTTCTCATAGAGAAAACAAAAGATTCAGCGCTATCCGATCTCTGGCAGAGTAAGTAAAAGCTTTTGAAACTGGAAGCTAAAATCAAATAGATAGTTCCCTTAGGCTTATTTTCATCCTGCTATTCCTGCTACATTTTCCCTGCTCACCTACAGGTTTCTCTTTGTTTACTTTATATATTCAGAGAGAGAGAGAGAAAGGAGAAAAACGTATGACAGAGACAGTTTTCTCTCTGTAGGCAGACACAACAGGATGCAACACAACATAAAGAACTACATAACAAAGCAAACAAAGATGAAGCGAAACTATCTGTGTGTTTTGTCTTGCGTAAAGTGAATTGGTTCGGCTTTCTCCTCACTTTCTTTATTTCGCCTATCTCCCTTTTCCTTCCACAGTCCTTATCTTTAGTGCCAGAGAATCGACAGCACAGTGAGATAACTACCTAGCTGAGTTGAATGTATAGGTATACACGTTAGATATGTATTTATTTCATACAAATTTCTGAGAAAGAGATTTCTTCAATAGAATCCTGTCTATTGCCATTATTTCTTTTTACACCTTTCTCCTTATTGTTAGTAGCTTTAGTCTCACGGATTTTCTCAATGGTTTTACTCCTCCGCATCTTCTTCTTATGTACTATTCCAATTCTATGGACTTTTCTAAATGTCCCCAATACATATTAGGAAGTTCAATCCCATTTCGGTTCCACTCTTTTCCACTTTCTATGTCGTGTGTTTTCACTGTAGCATGACTTGTGCCTTAAACCCACGACTACACACTTCACGATTCCGTTTCATCTATTCCACATCATCGCTATGGCTTTGCCTCAATTCATTTCAACCAACTCTAGGTTCTCGCTCCAAAGAATCCCTACAGTCATACTCGCATACTCTACGCCAAGAAAATTAAATGGTACTTGACTGGATGTGAAATTAGGTTTTCTACATATGTATGTATGCTGCAGTATTACACATACGGGCTAATGCATGCCTCCAAATAGATTCTTCGTGTTCGGATTTTATATTATATAAAGAGACTTGTTTCTATCCATTGTTTTAATTAGAGTATGAAACCCTGACAGTATAGGACTGTATGGACCATGAACAGCTCAAAGACATTAACAGAGTCTGCAAGGACATGACAACGAACTCTAATCATGCTATTTCCACTTCATGACCACACAGACGACTTTCAGATCAACGGAATCTCTAAACCTCCCCTCTATCTTTAGGTCAAATCACTTTCCTTTATTAAATGACAGCATCTACACTCAAATGGATCCCTGATTTCCTCTTCAACGCTAATACCGTCCACTCAATGTCACTCTAGTACATTGGTGCTCAACAATAAACGAGTTTAGAATACAATATTATCCTATGTGATTATACCTAAATCAAATATATATTTAAGTAAATAAATTCCTTGCATTATTGGATTCCTAATCCTGAAAAAAAAGTCTAGCCTCTTGCAGCACACTGATTTTCAACGCTCTTCCGTGCATATAACATGCTTTTACCTTAGGTGTGTATATAAGTATATACTTTGTAATTCAATGTCAAGAATATATAAGCGTGCTGTAGCATTTTACCAACAGCTTAAGGTTGTTTTCTTTTTTATCTGTTAAATAAGACGTAAAAGTACGGGCTTATAATAAGCTTCTTAGTTGTTGCACGCAAGTATGTTCGTGGTATTAGCTAAAACTTATTTATAGCAGTATGGTACCTACTGTCTAAGATCCCTTGCAGACATTCTACTGAATTCAAGAAAAATTCCCTACTGTTAATTAAATTATTTTCTATCGGTGAAAGTGTGTAGAGAAGTCTCTTCTACAGTTACTACACAAAGAAATCAAATGTTCGGAGAAAAGGAAAGTTTTTTCTTCGTTGAAAGACATTAACAAAGTAATCTTCATGCATTCACAAATAAGTTATTCTTCTTTATTTCCTTGAGTCTTGTGTTTGTTTTTCTGACTGCATTATATTTAGAAAATAAATAGGCGTTTGTAATTTTACATGTCTATAGCTGAGTGGTATTTTATTAGCCTATTTCCTTTAACATAGCGCTGAAATTACTGGTCAATTCAAAGAATCTTTGATCTTTGAGAAGAAAGCAAACACTTCTACCTATCCGCAAAGCACACACTTTAAGTCGTGCACAATAAACAAAGCACTGTCTAGAGAGATTCAAACATTATTTGGATAGAATGGGAAGAATAGGGAAAAGTTACATCGAAAGTCTTTTACTATGAGAGTTGGATCCTTGACATGAACAAATATTTGCAACTTTCTTCGTAAGTACTCAAATATATTTGCCTTTCACTCCCCCATTTAACATTTAAAGAAAGCTCAAAGTTGATACATATACACAAACTGAAGATCTACAAGACGGATAGCAGATAATGGACGTAATAACGATAGTGATGCTACAGATAGGTAAGTAGAATCGAAGCACCCCAATTAGTATACGCTCTCAACTTCCCAAACTCCTCGACCATACACACACACACTAGAGAGAAACTCTTGAGACTTTGATAAAGCTTTTTTAGATTCTCCTTCTTCCAAAGTGATTTTTTATTCCATACAGTTGATTTCAGAATACATGTGTACGCTAACCAAGAATTCAGATAAACCTTCAGAATGAACAGACGGAATCCAGAAAAGAATCATGCAGCCATGTGTTGGAATTCAAAGTGGAACTCGTGCCACACCAGCCATGCATTCACTCTAAGTTATACAACGTGTCCTTTCCTTTCCCTTTACATTCAACTTTTACCAGTGAAAGTAGCAAATACTTACCACTACATTGTAAATACTTACTTTTTTTTAGGTACAGAGCATAGCTACAGGGAAAACGGAAGAAAAAACTTTAGGCTTAACTGTACAATAGTTAATGTCCACGTGATATCAATATAAATGAGAGTGCAAAGCAAACCTCATCTCATGTTCGTACAATTCCTCTTTAAATTCTTCAACAGGGAAAACTTTACACAAAGAAAAGTTTTAAAATGTAACTTGTTTTAAATCCAGTTTAATTTTGTTTTCTAAATTGGAATTGAATCCGAGTTTGAACACGCCCAGTATAAATTCGTTGCGTGTACCAATTTTCCGAGATGTATATTTCCTAGATACACTGTAGTCTGAGTGTTTAATAAGTCTCAAGGTTATAAGCAAGATTTCCGGTAGTAATCTCTCGAATGTCCTATGGTTTGAAATGTAATTATCTCCTATATATTCATTCGAGCACTTTTAATTAATGATAAACAATTTAAATTGCAATTGTCTGCAGATACTGTGTGAGATAAAGACATTATGTACTTCTGCTTTTTGCATGGACAAAGATTTCTAAAATTTTTATCATGTTCTTACACTTGTTAAAAACAGGATACATCATGGAGTGTTGTAGAAATTCTATCTCTTTCGTTGAGTTGAGAGGCATTAGTGGTATAGAATAATATTATCTACTCTGCACTCCACATTTGCAATTTGGAGCGTGTAGGAAAACTTGTTAAGGAAGAGATAGTGCTTATGACAGAACTTAACTTTGTGAAACTTTTTTAGAGTACTGAACTTCTTTCAATAGTATTACATGTAAAGTTGTACGTAGCATCGTCAAATATTATCGCTATTTTCTGTTCTATCTTCCTTAAAATACT
>JAAAYG020045078.1:0-12278 GCA_009936455.2 Tomocerus minor
CAAGATGCTGAGGATTATCAAGTGACTGATCCCGACTACCCGGTTGATGCAAGTTTCACTGTCATTAGACATAAACAGCAAAAGGTAAAGCAAAAATATTCTTCTGGATGTCTCTACGGTTTTCGATGCAGATTGGGACTCAAATGTGGACATAGTCATTTGGATGCAGAAAAAGAGTATTTCAAAGAAGAACCTTTGCCAAAAAAGAGATTCATGTATAAGACAAGACCCTGCTATCTAAATAATTGTAAACACAGCAAAAATTCATATTTATGTTCCTTTGCACATTGTGTTCAGGAGGCTCGTTGTCTTAAATGTAAGAAAGTTGGAGAACACTGGACTGATTTATGCCCCGAAAAGAATCTCTGATTTCCATTGTTTTTGTTTTGCAAGTATTAAAATTGTGTTTGTTCATAGATTATCGTTGTCAGTATTGCCATCATTGCATTGTGTTATATTAATAACGACTAAAGTACATGTCAAAGCTTTTCAAGTGAAATCGGTACTCATCAATCACTTTCCTATACTCGATTTCACTAAAATATTTGAAAAAATGAATAATAAAAATGTATTACTCTACTTGTGACCACTAAGAACTTAATTTCATATACGTAACATTAACAGATAAGCAATTTGTTATTCACTTCTCAATGAACTTCATTTTTGAAGACTCATCAGTCATCAAGGATTTGAGAGTAGCTTGCAGCATTACAGCATAAACAAATGAAAAAGCAAAAATAATTAATGTGTAAAAAAAATGATTTAAATTGAGCACTTTCAAATTTCAAAGTCGAATTTTTAACTACCTATATATATTTTCAGGACCATTTTAGAGCAGTTTTATTTGTGTACAATCAATTACAATCAATGAACATTAATTTTGGCAATTTGCATACATTTATTTGCATAATTCTATTACAATTATCTATATAGCTAAATATTTGTGCAAAAGATTTTCATTACAAAAAGACTATTCAGAATATTCGTTCGTCATGATATATTTTATCGTTTGGTCTACCACTTTGATTTTGGCAACATGTAATAAATAATTGTAATATCAACTTTGATAAGCAATATATCACATTCTATTGGTAAAAGTAATACTACTGCCTAATAAGGGTTTAGACATGGGACATTGATGAAGCAAATCTAGAAGACAAACTCATTTCTACTACAACATCCATAGTAGAAAATGGACAAGATAAATACAAAGAGCTCGATGATATCAACATAGAGATTCAAAACAGCAAAAACTGGGTTATCAGATGTGACTCCGTATCTGTTTTTAATTCCCAGCATGTTGTTAGTATCCACGATGAAGTAAATGAAAAGGAGAAAGACTGTCGAGAGAACGAAAACAATGGAGAGGATTGAGAAGAAGGAGAGGAAAAACACGATGAGAAAGGAGATCACGATACACAGAGACAAAAACGTGAGTAGCAGCTCAATGAGCGGCTTTGTAAAGTCAATGGGATCTGTTTGCATGGAAAGTGTAACTACAAAAATTAAGCAAAGGATCGCCGTGATGGACACTCCCAAAAGAATGACATTAGTGCTAAAAATCAATAAAGTCCCATCAGTTACTTGTCATCCTACTTTTCTCATTAGTTATCAGACATGCAAAAGGCAAAATCTCACTTACTTTAAAATAGTTGATGAAGTAGCCATTATGATACTTTCTGAAATTGTTAACAGGATCAATGAGGCCAAATTCACTTTATATTTCCAACGAAGCCATTCGTGACAATGGAGAATGATGACTATTATTAATGTTAGCAGAAAAAAGGAATAGAGAAAAACGTGGTTTTTGGATGTCCAATTATTGATTTGTGGGGTGAAGAGAAATGCCACTATGACCGACAGGCAGAATAGCATCTGTGTAAGTATGATCCCGTAGATTTGTCTGTTTCAAAGGGAAAAGTCTCCAGGTAAATACTCTACAACTCTTCATTACTTACTTAGATTACTATCAAAATATACAGTTTTTGAAAACAAAAATGAAAAAAGAAAGATATACTTGAGACATAGAAAGTAATGAAATATAGAGAGAAAATATACTAGCAACTGGTGAAAAATCGCGAAAAATTAAGAAAATTGACTGAGAAAATGGTAGCGGATATAGTACACATAGCGGATATGCAGCATACTTTTTTAAGTTTTTGCATTTTTGTACTTAGTTATAAGAGGAGTTGTTACAAGCGTATCAGAAATCGGAGAAAGTAATTATAAAGAAGCACTATACCTGAGAAAATCATTTCTGACGGATTGTTCCATAAAGCCTGGACTCCATGCAAAAATCTCATCTTGCTTAGCATGCTGAGGACTAGGCTCTTCATAGAGATTGACATCTACTAGTGGATCATCAGTATAATCTAATGGATCGTAAATGGCAGAAACTTCTTCACGCTCGACTTCTGATATTCTGTCTTCACAGTCAAAGGAATCAAATTTTCTTTTGTAGCCAGTCTTGCCACCATACAAATAGGGAGAAGGGTTTTCTGCTGAAAATAAAAAGGTTAAAGAAAATATTCGTAGAAAAGGATTGTGATTGATGAGTGTAACCGACGGAAAAGACGTTGAATTGGCTAATGACAAATGTAAACAGAAGTCTACATCTGTAAGCTGTTGGGAAGAGTGTACGAGTCACGTACTAGTTTTCTTACTAGGGATTTTATGCAGACTACTAGGTACCTATCAACTATATAATATTATGCTATAAATAGGTATGGCTAGACTGTTGCTTTCACTTGACTAACGTGCAGAGTAAAATTCTCGGCAGAGAAAGGCAGTAGAAAAGAGTGCAAGAGTGTAACGATGTGCAATTTGTCATCCCAGCGTTAAACTAAATAAATAAAGAGCTGTTGAAGTGTAATGTTTTCAGGAATGACCTCTCTCTACTCTCAGCGACCGTAAAAAAAGCCAAAAAAAAAGCATGTCTAGATTCATTTCTTAGAGGAAGTAACCTTGTGAAGAAAATCTAAGCGTGAAGACATTAGATTTCCTTAAGAGTCGATTTGTTTCGTTTGTTTACAACTCAGGTAGAGGTGGACGTGGTTGTGGAAATGGGCAAAGTTTCTCATCACGTTCCTCACATTATCTACAGTTTTATTAGTGTGCCTTGCCTATTTATTTTTCAAATGTGCACATAAAACTAGAGGCAGATACTAAGAGGATTAGGATTAGGATATTACATGGATATAAGTAAATATTATTATATGAAGCAGAAAGTTTTGAGTACCGAAATAAGACCATCGCCGTGGTGTGGGATTGTTGGCCTGTTGAAAAGCCATTGCGACAATGACAGCTCTTGCCATTTTCTACAAAAGAATCAGCGAACTATGAGATTTGACGCTTTGAATGAACAATTTATTGTGTCAGTCTGTTTGATACGTGTCACTTTTAGTTCTACACTGTTTAAGGTTCCAAGAGCAGATATTTGTCAAGGATATGAATTTTTAATGGAGACAGTTTATCAAATGCGATGAGAATTCTGGAAATGATACGACTGCAGTCAACTGTTCTGCTTGAAGACAGATTCTTCGCACAAGTACGAGGATGTAGCCCAGTATGAATAGATTAGGATTAGTGCGCAGTTGTATACCTAAACTGTAGCTGAAGATGTAGGAGGAAAATATTATCGTGGGACGCGAAGTGACTTACTCTGTTCTCTGCTCAAAACTGCTGAAGAAGAACTAGATCTCTCTCTCTCTCTCTCTCTCTCTCTCTCTCTCCATCTCGCACACAGAGAGAGAGAAAGACTTTCCTTCCCACACTTTCTTCTTCTATGTATAAATATCTACAGAATGTTATTATATTCTTCAAATACACTGCTACTCCAAGCTCAATCCCTCTTTCTACTTTATTTAGTATGAACTGTTCAAAAATAGACACGTCCTGTCATAGCCACTCTAACCTACTTTTTAAATCAAAGTGCTACTACTACACAGGTTTCTTTCAAAAAGATAGGAAATAAAAGAGACGCTAAACCTGCCTTTTGTCTCTTACTCTGATTATTATTATGTTATAAAATATTGTTAGCCGAGACAGATGCATACGGATGCGAAGAAAGGACTGGAAGCTATTTTACAAGATCCTAATCCATAGTGATGTGATGTCATATAATAGAAAATCTTCTATTGATTTTATCCTTTTCCTTTCCTTCCATATCCACCATCCTTTCAGGAGTGAACTGAATACAAATGAAAATGACTGGACCTAGCCTAGGGATGCATTTAGTGTAATTAAAGTTTAAAGATAGAAATATTTCGTCAGCGCCATGGGGAATGTCTCCAGAGGAGAAAGTTCGCATTACCACAGAAGATTTCCTATAGTCTCTCGTCTACAGCAGCTCCGGAAAATGGGAAGTTGATTGTGTACAGCGTGTCGAGGCATGCAATCATGTACTTTCTCTCTCTCTCTCTCTCTCTCTCTCTCTTGCTCTCTTCTGTTGTAGATATTACCTAGAAATTGTGAAAGGAAGAGCCATAGTTGGGATAGCATAGCATTCCTCCAAATTCCTAACCACACCTTATATGAACTTTTAAGGGCGACTGTATGCATTCTTTGTACTACTGAAAACAGTAAATAGAAATTAACTTTCTATGAAGGACAAAAGAGCAGGAAACTTCTACAGATACTTTTTAGACACCTCCAGGTGATATTTTTTTTAACTTTTTTTATTCTAAAGAGTAAAAGTCTGAAGATTATTGAAAAATTCATTTCGTTTTTTTCCCAAAACTCACGAAATGAAATGAAACATAATGAATAGAGAAGCGAGAAAATTTCTCCGTTTATCAAGATGTCCCTTTGACGAAGATGACTTGAAGGTGAATTAAACTTTATATGAATGATCTCGTATTATATAAAGTTGAAGATTTGATATAGTTGAAGATTGAATGTAAAATTGAGCGATTACGTTATGGCTGTTGGCCCATGAGATGCAAGGATCTGACAGAAATATCCACATCCTCTAGAGATTTTCTCAGAATCAGAATGCATAGGAGTAAGGGAAAGTTGGAAGAAGAGAAAGTGAGCCGAATCGACTGAAATATCGATCCATGTTCTTCCCTCTCAAAGCCAAACTGAGCGGAATACTAATGTTAACGTCAGGTCAAATCTCTTACACAGGAGTCACAGTCCGAGAGCTAAAACCAAACACCCATTTAGGTTTCCGCACTCTTCCCAGAATTACCCTGTTGAACTGAATGCACTACACAATATTAATTCATTGTGCAACGGCATGTTCAAATAAGACACGTTTGTTTGTTGTGAAAATGTGAGATGCATGGATGGATGTAGGGCCCACAGCTAAATCCTCCTCTCTTTATCCATAATTGATTGCTATTAGCTTCGTCAACGAAGACAAGGATGTAGTGTAGTAGTAGTACTGATGCAGATAATGATATTAAAGAAGATTTTTACACTAAGCCATTTATTCCGCTGCGTGTAACATGAACATTATTTGTAATCTCACAGACGGAATATAGAAAATTATATCCTAGAACTCAGTGTAACACGCTTTTTATTAGATGACAACTATTATAGCAACCTTATTTTCCTCAAATGTTGTTCATGCGTCATTATTATGGATTTCTTTTGCATAAGGTGTTTCGTTAAGCTCTTTAGGAAATAGTTGAGACTCTAGAAATCTACAGGCAGTGAAAGAGTTTGTCATATGGTTAAGTAGTTTATTTAGTAATGGCAAACAAGTCGATTGCATTGGGGAGTGCTTATCTCCCTGGATAACCTATTTATTTTATATCGTCCACGTACAAAATCCCTGGACATTTAAAACTTCCTCATGAGTTCAGCTACTAACTAGGGATTGATATTGATTAATTTATCTAATGCAACTTAAGTGTTAGGAGGAGAACTTTCTCCTTGTGTAGCCATGTCTAAATAATTTATAGCGATCTATCGTCATTAGGAAATTGAAATGTCATTTCATAGATGGAAATTGAAAGTAGGGATGAGAATGAGACTAAATCTTCTGGAAATTTAGCTGATTCCCCTAAGCTTTTAAATAGTTTGATAAGGCCTTTGATTGTATCCTAATTGCACAGGAATTATATAAGGATTTCATTGGAATGTCAACAACCTTTTCCTAACTGCTAAACTAACATTGACATAATTATTAGCAGGCAGACTGATGAGCAAACTTGATCTAAAAAAAAGTAATTTCCTTATTTCTTCTTCCTCACACAAATAATCATGTTTGCATTACTCTCTTTGAGGGGCTTAAACTAGGAAGAAAGAAATAAATTGAAGGCAAATGAGGTATTGAGAACAGGACTTTGATCCAGTTTCATATTTTCATCTATACGAATGCTTTGAGCATTGAGAGAGAACTTTATATAATTCTTCAAAAATATTTATATCTACCAAAGCAAAATATCTCACAATGATCATAAAATGAGAATGTATTGGTGTACGTCAACAATTTTGGTTTCCCAATCTCACTTTCCCTGTCGTCACTACTTTATTTCCGCTTAGTAGACGGACTCTGGCGATGAAAGAGTCTGTCGAAAACAGAAAAAGGAGGCTCTAGCTTTGCATTGCATTGATGATTGATGATTACTAAAGAAAAAAGAGCATTAGATATATGCACACGAATAATACGTCTAATAAACCTTGAAAAGGCATTTATAATAGCACTGTTGGTGTATATTTATGCTTATAATATTAATGGGAGCAACTATATTCATGCTTACAATATTTACGTCATAAATCTAATAAATTAAACCCCTACACTGTTGCTTTCACTTGTAGATTAAAAGGAGTAATTTACTTTTAAAATTTGTCCAAGCTTGCATAACTTCCATCCACTTATTTTCATCAATTAGGCATTTAATTGTGAATCTAGAAGCTATTGATTTAGGTTATCTGTAAAGAAAATCTGAAAAATGTCCTTTCTCATAGACACCTGTCAGCATAAACACTCGTCTGATTTATCTGTCTAGAAAAAGTCTTAAGATTTCCCTTGGTGTTTTGCAATTTAAGTCTACTGCTACACTATGTTCTATTTTTGCAAATTTTATCGATTTTCAAACACTGCAACGTGCCGTGTCAGGAGTCAATTTGTTAGTAGTAGAAGTGGATAAATCAAAAAAGCGGATACGACGCTGCTTGTATTTAGCCATGAAAAGTCGTAATGTAATTGGGAAAAGTAGCAAATATTCGAGAAATACATTTTGGAAGGGATAAAATAGAGCTCGAGAAATGTTTTCAAAGTTAATCCTAATCATACTGCATACTTTCGCACTAATATTCTAGAGAGGTTTGGTTTATAAAAGCGAGAAGTTTATGGATCTATGAGTTTATAAATGCCAAGTGAGTTGGAAGAATATTTTCTGCGGGATAAAGTAACATTCCTAGAAGAGCTGTATCCAGCCGGGATAATATACAACCAGGATCCAGATGTGCATAGATAATGTAGTACGGATGGATGTTTTCTAACTGATTTTCCGCAGTAATATCCCTTTGAAAATCAGCTTGAATTAACTCTGTAGCGAAAATAAGGGCTTTCAAGAGTGGTTATTTAGTAACTACGACTATGAGGGGAATTTATGAAAGCAATTTCAACTTTACCACTAACCACTTCTAAAACTCTGTTTTTGGGAAAAGTGACAGACTGGAGGCTCCTGGAAACTTTGTAGTAATGCATTCAATAGCAAAGAAAACATACGAACATGTTGACGTACAAGATGCAGCTGAGTCAAAATCCATCTTTTCATCATAGAATTCTCGGTATACTTATCGAATATATCTCTTGTGTGCTTTCTCGCTTTTCTTTTCAGAGAAAATCTATTAGAGCTCGTTAAATATAGGTCTCGTAGAAATTGTGTAATTTGTGTAAGAAAGAAACTGCGCAATATATTTATCATCCATGTGCAAGGGAAAGATCAAAATATTCAAACACGGAGTAATAGGCTTTTTAATTATCAAACATCTTTAAATTTTTCTTTGAAAATTTAAAAAGTGCATAGGATTAGAGTTGGAAAGTCTGGCTTAGAGCCAGTGTAGATTGATGATAGTCATGAATTTATTATTTAGCAACACAAATAACTGAGTTAGAAGAAGGAAGTCTCTGAGGATTAAAGTTCTAAGATTCTACGCGGAGCTTTTGTAAGATGTGGTGCGTTGATTGAGTAAAGTATGTGGGTTGGGAATAATGTTCACTTACTATTTCCTTGGACCACTATAGTACTCTTGTGCACTGGAGAGTGAAAGAAGAATGGGATGAAACGTGCGGAAGAGAAAGCAATAGTACAGCAAGTCGACTCAAATATCGATCTATTTTTCACTGTGGGAACTGAAGTCAGTCGACAGACTCATGAAGATATACTAAAGTTCTGGCAAATCTTTTTAAGTGGGGCAATAAGAGGAGGAACTCGCTTGACAAGTGTAACTTTCCATTTCCAAGCCGAACAACCGATGAACAACTGTACGAACTTTCTCTCTGATACATCTCAGTTCCAAATTGTCATGTTGACTGAATGCATTGTGGTTTATTAATGCTCCAGTGCAATTTCACTCAATTGTTAGACGTTCAATCAGGCGCTATACTTTCATCTTCCCAACATTTGCTTTTTGATGTTCATTGTTTTAGAATAATTCCATTTCCCAATCAAATATATTCAAAAGCCATGCATTGTATTGTCATCAAAAGATCTGATAAGATTTTCTTTGCTTCATGATTTTAAATAAATTGAAAGCAAGTAGGTACCTAGTCATTTATATTTGATTCTCCAGCATTGGCAATGCAAATGATTGCGACACAAGAAAAGACGTGGGGGCAGTAAATGCGCAGTAGTAGTTCTCTAGTTATGTACTAATCTTTTAGTCCATTTTGGTTGATGATGATGACTGCAGAGCGTGATCTATGCAAAATGTCAGGGATGCTATGCAAAGTAAATGATAGTTGAAGATAGTCATGAAATAAACTTCCGACGACTCTCTGGCTCTTTTCTCATCTGTCAGACAAGGAATAACTAGTTGAGAAACATTTAATGTGACAACTAAAGTAGGATGTATACTTATATTAAAATTACTACATTTGCCAACTGTCTGTCGGCTCATTTGAATTTCATGTTGGCCCTCATTATAATCTCTATGAAGTAAACCTACTGTAAATAGAAAATATTATGCGATTACTTTGGCAGTGTAGTGTAGTTTTAGATCCTTTAATGTCGCTATCTTGCACAGCTTAATTTCCGTCCTGCAGTCCTGCATGACTACTTCATCTGCAGTTTGTCATTCGGTGTTACGTATCTGTTTAATTTGCATAAGCCTCTTCTCAGAATCAGACAACAAAAGACACACTCGTTTACCTAATTGAGGGAGCAACTGAGAACGAGGATGATATCCCCATAATAACACTTGAGACTTCTAACAGAAAATATAATAAGCCATAATATACTAACAGACACTTACGAGTTTAGCCTTCTTTTGTCCTTTCCGTTAATTAAACTAAAGTTTTCTGCCTTTCCTCCAAAACTACTACTTTCGAAACTCAGGTTGTGTAAGGTTAATTATAAAACAATCAAATGCAGCTCACTACACAAAGCTATTCTTGGAATAGACAGAACAAAGCAGTTATAATTAACAATAGAACATATGCACAGTCACAATCGTCGGAAATTATTTGGATCCAGGGCGTACTTATGTAAGTTCTCAGTGGATTTTCCCTTTCATGAGGCTTCTGTTGACAAAATTTATAATTGCTGTTATACCTTTCATCCTCTCTCTTTCACTGAGAAATTCTGAAATCTTTAATTTTAGATCATGACATGACGAGGTCGGTGATACTGACAATAGCCTCTGCTAAAAACCTACAGTATGTCGAAATAATACTTTAGGGCAAATCGTGAACGTTTCATCATCAATTGGTGTGCATTTAGTTCAAAGGGTTCAAAGCCTCAAGGGCTATATAATATAT
Organism: Tomocerus minor; assembly: GCA_009936455.2. Taxonomy (NCBI): domain Eukaryota; kingdom Metazoa; phylum Arthropoda; class Collembola; order Entomobryomorpha; family Tomoceridae; genus Tomocerus; species Tomocerus minor. The sequence continues at coordinate 9,938 of JAAAYG020045078.1, forward strand.
CATTTGTTGCTCTATCGTACCTACGAGACGTCTGTCTGTAGACGTATCCGCCAACGCATAAAAAATCCAATAGGTAACCTTTTCTGGCAAACTTTGAGTATATATGCAACTCAACATTATAATCTGGGATATATTTGAGCATTCTCTAATAAAACCTAGTAAACCTAATCTAATAACCAACTAACCTAATAAAAATAAGTAGGTATGCTCAAAAATATTCGGATTCGGCTAATATTTAGCACGTGCAGGTGATCAAAAGTCTCTTGGGTGAAATTATGCTACCCCTGTGTATTATTTAACCACTAACTACGTTGATTGATTCAGAAAACTAAACTACACAGTAATGAAAATCTGTTTTAAGCTCAATTAAATTTCGAGGTGACAATTATTTCCATTTTCGTGTCAATCAGAAAAATTTAGATACCATGTCGGTTAGGGTATTATCGTCGTGCTATATTTTAGTTAGACATACTGTACGCTAGCAATTTCTACATGTAGTACCTTTGTCCAGAATTTCTGAGGAATGTTGGAACAAAGAAATCAATGTTTTGCAAGCAGTGGAGAAAGGAGTGTTATTAGAAACTAAATCAACACAAAATAGGCAGTTCACTAATAAGCAATTCACACAAACGACCACATGGGGAGATGATTGAGTTGCATGTGTAAATCAATTTATGTTAGTCTGTGAGTCAGAGGTTGAAAAGTGTTCCTGAACGGCTCATTAATATCTTTTGAATTGAAACAGAATTTTATTGCTTTTATTCATTTGAATTGAGTATTGCATATATACATATAATCAAAGCGCTTTATAATTACATAGTATTATAATGTTTTCACAATAATATAGGCTCTATATTTATGTATTTTATTTTCAACCTTATTTCTTTGTTTTCAACCTTTAAAATTGTACCTAGTCGCTGCATTACGTTTTCGATGATTGATTGTTATGTCAGGCTCACTCAGGAAGGATTTTGCAGTGGCGATAATAATGTAAATTTAACAATGGTAAGCAAATTTGTGCAGGTGAAAATTTGTGCTGGGTTTCATTTATGTAGATTACAATATTAAATTACTTTTAATCAGGCATTGAATCGTAAATCAATGTTTGGATGCTTGAAAGACATTTTGTATTAAGTTTGTACTACATATATACTTTAAAATAGGTAGGTATCGTGTTATGTATTTATGTTTGTTCAGACAGAGTACCTACCCTCACATTGGTTTTAACATACACAGGTTCTTGTTTATTTTGATTGAATGTTGAAGACATGTCATTTCTACTCTTGATTGTTAATTACTGTAAGTGCAGATGACTGAGCAATTGCAATTTCTTAGTTTATTAACTGTCATGTCATTTGCGAAGGATTATGTTCATTTCATTCCGCGGTTTCTGTGCGCAATCATTGCACATACATATAATTTATATGTCAATTTTTAAAATTCAATCTCATCATATTGAACTAGATGTCAATCTGTTAATATATTAATGGTATCTTTACATAATATTACATCTTTACAACTTATAATAGTATGTAATTATATTTATAATCATATTCATATATTTAATTAAGTATACTAGAATCCTCTCTGCAAATGTATTTTTTCGTTAGGTACATATTTTTATTGTTAGTATTTGTTACGATTATATTCTGTAATAGTCTGGCACATACATACCTACTTACATAAATCGAGTTTCGGATTTCGGATTCGGAATGGCAGAGTTATCAGTTCTTTCATGTTAAATCATTAGAAGGATGGCAATACATTCTTAATCTCAAATATCAACATTATATATAGTTTAACGAGCGTAAATGTCACATAAATGTTGCTTGTATATAATATTATCGTAAACACATATTATATTAATAACAAGCGAAAGATGATAGTGTTTCTACATAATATCCTTTTTGTGTACAATATAATATGTGCATAAATTATAATTATATCATAATGCTACCTACATAAACTAACCGTTATACAAACGCTAAAAACTGGAGAATATTTAGGGGCAATGTAATCAAGTAATGTTTTCGTCAAAATATTTTCAGATAGTATATATATTATATAGGCAATAAAAAAAGTTCCTCTCATCTATATTTTCATAGCCCAAGGGATTTACTATGTTTTATCTATAGCGCATATATAGTTACTTAAATAATTATATCGACAATTTTATAACGCGAGAATCATACAATTGAAATTAGGAGATCATAAGGGCATCATTGGAATGGCTATCAGGTATATGGTGGCTAAGTATTTCTATTTGCTCTGTGATGATTAAGGATATCTAAAAGTGAACTTTACAGGTAGGTATAGGTATCTATAGGTATATATGTATATT
>JAAAYG020045089.1:0-10488 GCA_009936455.2 Tomocerus minor
AATTCGATAAATAATGAATTAATATATCCACAATGAGTGCTTTTTGCTTGTACGCTCTTATATAATTAAAATACAGTGGGTACTAGGTACTAACGTAATAAACCAAATTGTTTGTTTGTTTGTTTGCTGCTTTTAGAGCTTCCAACAAAAAAGGGACAACTTTGAGACTTAGGTAAGTATGAAAGATACGATAACTACAAGTACAATAATAAAACAAATTCATGAAAATAGTATTACATCTACTTTAATTGGAACATTCAATAGTCCCAAACTAAAAAAATGAACAACAATAACAACAACACCAATATCAAAAACAACAACATTAACGGAGTCAGTGCGTCCATAATAATCCATAGAACATATTTGTACGAATGGAGATCACCGTTTTGTGATGATGTGGCCAAGTTTGAAAAATTGGCGAAAATTGGACAAGGAACATTTGGGTTAATTAATTTTGTTTCTTTTTTCACTAAACTAATAACCAAGCTAAAAAATCGTTTAAAATTTTACTAATTAAAATTTCAGAGAAGTTTTTAAAGCCCGGCACAGATCTACGTCCAAAATGGTGGCTTTGAAAAAAGTATTGATGGAAAATGAATCCGAAGGTTTCCCATTGACAGCTCTTCGAGAAATAAAAATTCTTCAGCATTTAAAGCAAGAGAACATTGTTCAGCTTCTTGAGATTTGCAGCACTAATTGTAGAAGCGGGGAAAATAATATATTCTATTTAGTATTTGAGTTTTGCGACCACGACTTGTCGGGGCTATTGTCCAATAATGGAGTCACCTTGAATTTCGGCGAAATTAAGAGAATTCTTCAGCAAATATTAAATGGATTGTATTATATCCATGTGAAAAAGGTTCTCGGGGCAGAAATGCCTTTATTAAAAGAAACTTTTATTTTATCATATCACTATATAATTGTAATATGAACTGGCAACATATTTTTATCTCAAGAACCAATTGAGGAGGAATGAGAACTATTTTCTGTCATTTGCGAGTTCACTGTGTAAACGAAAAACTTTTTTTGAATGGGAAGGCCTTATTAAAAGGGACTTATAAAAAGCATGCTCGCCTGGGATAAGTTAAAGTCGCAAATGGGATGAAATAGTCCTCCTTCCTCAATTGGTTCTTGAGATACAAATATGCTGCCAGATCATGTTGAACTCTTTTCGTATCATCACCAATTACAAATATATTTAATAGATTTTGCATCGGGATATGAAAACTGCTAACATTCTAATTACCAAAGCCGGGGTCATAAAATTGGCGGATTTTGGACTTTCCCGAACAGTGAGTCTAAAGGACACCCCGAATAGATACACAAATCGCGTTGTTACATTATGGTACAATTTTCTTTAGTTAAAATTAGTAATTAAAGCTCATGCTTGTCTTTAAATATTGTGTCGTACATTTTTACAGGTATCGAGCCCCAGAGCTGCTGTTGGGGGACAAATGCTATACGTTTGCTGTTGACATTTGGGGTGTTGGGTGCATTATGGGCGAGGTATCTTTTCCATTTAACAACATTTATTCATTCATACATAATTTGATGTCTTATTTATCACTGATTATGTCATATAATAAATTATAATTACCAGTTATATCTTGTATTTGTCAGTTATTTTATAGACATCCAGTGTTCCAAGGATCAACAGAGCAGCACATGCTTCAATTGATATCAAAACTTTGTGGGTCGATCAATCCTGAAGTTTGGAATGGAGTAGAAAAACTAAACCTATACAATAAATTGATGTTGCCAAAGGGCCATGTACCAAAGGTTAAATTTCTAAATATGTCCTTGTATATTTCGTATTTGCACCTTTAGTACTTTAAATATTTATCTGCTCATATCAGTTATAATTATTTACTACTTTAATCTTCCTAGTAGTAAAGCCATTACATTTTCAAACGAACAGATTTAAGAATTGTATTTAATGTTTCCAGGTTAGAGAATTGCTTAAGCAGTATACATTAGATGTGTCCACTGCGGACATTCTCGAAAAATTGCTAACACTGGATCCAAATAAAAGAATTGATGCGGATACAGCTCTCAATCATGATTTCTTCTGGACAGACCCAATGCCATCGGATTTAAGTAAAATGATGCAGCAGCATGCTTTGCAACAGCAAGGTTTATTTCAGTACCTTACACCCACTCGTGTCGTTGCAAAGAGGAACAATATTCCGGTACGTCCTCAGCCAGCACATACCAGAATTTTCGAAACCGACATGAGTTTTTACGACAGAATTTTTTAACTTAACTAGAGGAAATCTGAAATTCAGAAATTACGGGTGATATTCTGTATTGTGTTTGCAGACATAAGCATGAATTATATAAAACGTTATATGCCTTAATTAAATTAATTGTGGATAAATAACTGATAACTGTTATAAAACTCAATAATGCTATTTCCTTTTCCTACGAATGATGTATATAGATATTATTTGATAAGTATTGGGTGGATAAGAAAGACTATTGTAAATTAGAAAAGTCAATAATATAATGTCTGGTCATGCAACTCTGTAGTATTTAAAAACTTTTTTCGTATTATTTTGTTAATTTATTATTACAAACAATTGTTCATATTATTTGTAAGAATTATTGTTCCCTGTTCTCGGTGTTTAAACCTATTTTCTATTTATGCACGTTTGCATATCGTTGTAGTACAAATTTAACTAACAATAAGGAATTAATACAAATGCCAACTAAACAATTGTAACTGTAGGAAACAACTCACTTTTGGGAAGAAAACTTTTTTACGTATTAGGAATTTGAAATTTCCGCGTAAATATAAAAGTTGTTAATCTTTATGCTTAGCAATAAATTATTTTAATATCAGTTTTCTGAAAATTAAACAAGCATTTACAATTAAAGTTAGTTTTGTTTCACTAATCTTATAATATGTTTCTTGTAAAATTGTGAATTAAAAGAACCAAATTGTGATCGACTAATAAAGCAACCTTTACCATTAACTAAATAATTGTTAATTATACTTTGTTTCGTTAAAAAAAATGCGGATATTATTTAAACTTAATTTCGTTGATTCAAAAAACATGACACTACAATGCATACACAAGGTATAGATGGTTTTAAGTACAAGTACCTTAAGAAGAAAATAATTAACCAGCGTTTTCAAATTTTCAAGTATAGATAACATCTCGATGAGTTTATTCGCACAAATTTTTATATAAGTATCATATAATATATTTTTAAGAAGAGATTACTATTGGCACCGTAAGGAAAAAATGTCTTGTTAAAATACTATGGCACATCTAATGTAATATTATATTCTAGACTAGCTATACAACGGGAGGCAGCTACCTCTCACTGAATATCGATTTTACCTAATTTTATATGTGGCTCAGACCGTGCACCTAATTACTAATTACACGCGTAAAATGATGTTATTATGATTTTCAAAGACACTTACTGTTAAATCAAAATTCTATACCTAACTTTGTGTCGAAAAACAGACACAGACACGGAGACGACAATAATTTCTACGCTGCGCCATTTAGATCGAAAATCAACAATCGCCACAACAACAGAAAATATTCACTAGTAAACATGAAGTGCAAATATCGTTCTATGTAATATTAGGCAATGTTGCAGTCAATCTGGCCATCTTTAGGTAGGCAATTAAGAGTCTGGGCAACGGCCCGAACAAGATATGTCATCGTTCCGTAACATCCAGAAGGAGCGCTGTCATAGAAATGTTGACAAATATTTGCCGCCCCACCACAGAGGATACCGCCGTTAGCTCCTTCCACTACATTCTCTCGCAACTTTGTGCAACAAAGCGTAGCATCTCCGTTGATTTTGCTCTGCAAAAATCATTCGTTATTTGTTAATCGCTCATCAATTAGTAAACTATTTAGTTGCCAGTATTCTTTAAAAATTTGTCACCTGGTCCTGAATAAAAATTCGATTGGCAGTGTGAGTAAGATGTTCGACGTGAATTATCTCCCCAAGGTACGGCGTCAGATTATGCTCCACCAACAAAGTCAAAACCATCAGTGTTTCCACAACCAATTGTCGATATTCTGGCTGAGGAATTGTATTTAGGACTGACTCAACTCTCAGCGCAAATTTCAGTTCTCCGGACGTCATCTACATTATAAAATACATATGAAAAAGCAGAAATGGTTTTATATTCATTTGTGAAGATTAATTTGGCTTTTGTAGTTGAACTTAATGAAACAAATTCTGAAATAGTCATGTGACAAAATAAATGGCATTTTCGTTTTTCAATGAAAATTTACCTCCTGTGTAAGACTGTTCGGCAGCACTTTTCCATTTATTGCCAACCCTTGACACTGAAAAATAAGTTTTTGTTAGTTTCTAGTCCACTGAAGAATTTTTGCACTAAATCGTTAAAAAACTCACTCTCTCTAAAACAGACCAAGCTCGAGGGTAAAATCCTCGAGGAACTCGGTTCAATGCTCCGTCCAACCGTCTACGACGAAGCCACTGACCCTGCTGCTTTTCTACATCGGATTGGTCGGCATCTCGGCAAAATAGAGTATCTATGTGACCCTATATGAGAGGAAAAAACAAAATGTTACTAGATACGTACAGAGCAATTTATTTACAATTTCAATGTTAGATGACCATTATTTTATTATAAAATATCAACATCTTTTTACCAAATGCAGTTGTGTATAATATATAAAAAGCGTTTGCTTAATTTCAATACCTTGCTAACTTTAGTTGATTTGGTGCTAATGACAGAGTGATGACTGAAATTATATCCACTTCTGGAAGCTACAAATAAAAATCTTTATGAATTAAATTGTTGCGACAAAAAATTGAAATTAATAGTATGCCTCTTACATGTGCTAACTGCAAATTCTTTTCCACTCATGATATGATATAATAAGTTCTTCATTTCGAACGGAGATAGATTTAGTAAATGCTCTGAGGCTTCCGTCCCATCACACTTTAGTGTTCGTGCTAATTCTGTAGCCATCACCTAATAAATCATTAAAACTTTTATGAACTAAGTTTCTTTCAACAACTCATTTACCATTGAAACAGTAAATAATGTGCACTAACCTGAATAATCAAGCCTACTCTAAGACGAAGCATTTCATGGAAAAGTTGGGGCTCGGTCCGTATAAACATCGCCAAATATACCAGGAGTTCCTATTAAATAACAACTTTTAATCATTTCATTCATTTCATTGCAGATGCACATGGATATTATTTGTATAGTTAATCCAGTTGGCTCGAGGCTAGACACTAAAATTAATCACTTACTTGAGTGAGCATAGCTGTGCTTTCGTCATCACCGTATGATTGATGGATGATTTGTCTCAATTCAATTTCTGGTAATGGACCAGTAATTGTTTTCTCATGTAGGGGAGGAATTCCAACTGTTACTTGTTTCTGTCTCACCAGCAAGTCTGTGACTGCTTTAGCAAGGTCTTCAACCCTTTTACCTAACATTCCTGTTTTAAATACAAAGATGTTATAAAGCATTTTAAAAATACAATATATTAAACAGGAATAAATAACGCTATTATGAATGTCGGATTATATAAACCACATTATACAGAAAAATATAAAAAATGTACATACCAGCACTATGCCGAACAAGTCCCCAAAGTTTTTGCTGGCACGCTTTATTATAAAGGCCCTTAACAAGATCTTTCACAGTTACAGGATTCTTTTGATCATCAAGCCCTAAAAAAAGACAATTTTTTAAAATCGGATTGACAGAAATATAGCTTCTAAAAAAGTAATTTTTTAAACCTGTATTATAATCCAGCCCATGCGTCACCACAAGATAATGGAGAATATCTCCTTGCTCTTCCGGCAGTTCTGTTTCTCTCAGCATTGTTATTAGCTCATCCACTTCAGTATTTTCGTACTGTGCGTCAGAATGAGTTCTAGTGGAAAAATATCTATTAGAAACTATATAAATTATAAATAGCTGCTACATCTACTAAATGTACTTTAATTTATTTACATAATAATTATTTAATGTGTATATCTAAACCTAAGCAAACACTTATATTTCTGATGTACCGCTATTGGAATATTTACAAAATTTAATAATTTTACCTGACTCGAGTTATGGTTGACCAATCTGGTAGAGGTTTAACTACTTCCTCTGGGGACGGACTTCTTTGCTGCTGTATTGACTTCTCCGCCCCACTAAAAATTGGTGGAGACACACTCCTTTGCTCCTTCCAACCTGGTTGCTCATCTGTGCCATAAAAAATATACATAATTAGCATTTTACAAAACGATGTAAATCTATTAACAGACAACTTCAATTAAAATTTTGCGAAGGAAAATATCGATTGAAATTAAAAAATAACAATGTGGAAATTCACCTCGATAAATAGATCGAGTTCTTTTGATTGTTCCCCTCAATGACATCCGACGACCAGGGTTTACTTTTTTTCCATGTTTTACGTTACCAAATTTTGTCTTGGCCACAGCCGGCAATTTCACTTTGTATGCTAAAGACTTTTGTAGTTGTTCTTCTAAATATTCTTGAACGCTGGGGTGAAGTTCTACAAGGTGACATAGACTCAAAATTTATAAACAAAACTTGATAATTATTTCAATTTAAATATTCATCACTTAGACATACTTTCAGGAATACCCTCCTCGACACTACCCAGGAAACTTAGATTCGTTATACACGATGTACTTAAGAAATCTTGAAGATACCCCAGGGTCACCCTGTAAAATATAATAAATAGATAAAATTTAAAAATGAAATTATTGAATTATGTTCAAAATTTATGGAGAATTGCAAACCTTGTGCCCACGGTATATCCACTGCGGAGTTTTTTAATTGTGGTAATGATTGACATTGGTACTTTTCCATCCTCTACCATAAAAACATAAAGAGTACATGACAATATTTTTCATGAAATACGAATCAGCTCTACAACTATTTTGTGTTAGACAATGTGGCATTGGCACTCAATTATCCCCCGAGCAATCATAACTCACGGCCGTTGTCAATTCAGCAAGTCGCAAACGGTTAATTCAAGCTTTTTGGTCCGTTAAAATAAACCATCTCAACTTTCAATGTCAGATGTTAAAAATGAATATGAATCCTTGTTAGTTTTCAAGCAGTTAATAATGTTAATTTTTGATGAAGAGTGATTTGTTGTTCTAATTTTCTAATTCTAGTGTTGAAATTGTTGCCTGATATGTGCAAAACTATAGAATTGTAATAGATAGTGGTGCGCGCATTTGTAATAAATATTACCTTTCAGTAAAGACGAATTAACGACAAAAGTGACAGTAGGTCTGCCAAGGAAACTGCTCCAATTGTTAGTAAGAAAAGCCAAGTCGTTTCCGAAATTGTGAGCCAAAACGGCCGAGTCATACATCATGTAATTCTCCTCCAAGTCAAAACTCTGCCCAGAAATTTTAAACATGGAAACAATTCCTAGTGTCACGTACTTAAAATGCTTCAACAAAGTCATCAGCTCTACCCCTAATTGCCCTTCCATACTAAACCAAACCAGTTCACTAGTATACTAACACCCTTTCCTTATAAGTAAAAAATTGTCACGTCATTTGAATTTGAACTAAAATAGATAGCCTCCATAATTTCGTCCACTACAAATCTGTAAAAATAGACATGAATCTAATGCAATTCATTTGTACATTCTCTCATGCTAGCAGACACATGCACCAAAACCAAGTTCTTGTCATTCAAGCAACCGCTTTACTTGCCAATAAAAATGCAAGTAAATAAGCCAGATTGTAAACTACTGACTAAACCCGAATTAAAAAATAACAGGGCTAAAACAAACTCTAACCGAGATGAATTTGTCTGAAAGTAAAGACGACCAAAGGTCGGCCTAGAACGTTTTGCCAGGACGATTTCAAGAAATTCAGCTCGTTTTTGAAGTTGTCGATCATCAAATCATAGTCAGAAGCGATGTAAAACCTTTGCTGGTCCATTAACTACAAAAATTACAAGCACCGCCCTAGATTACCTTTACTTTCAAGCACTTGAAATCGACTAGTTTAACAAGGTACATATAATTGCCTGTTAACAAATTTCAAATCTACCGACAATAATTACTTGGGGCCATAAAAACAATTATACGGCTTTGCAAAACTTATACGCCGCGGAATTGTTCTATACTAAATATTTTTGAATGGCACATCAAATTTTAAAATTCTGTAGAAGTACGCCAACTATTCAAAATTGGAAAGCGCCACAAAAGAAATAAAATACATTCAAAAATGATATTTACTTAATGAGGCTTTCAGCTAAAACTACAGGAAATCTAAACGAGTAACCACTCATGAAATTTTATACCCTTCCATTGGTAATTTCCTTGCCTTTTGGATTAAATTTACGAATCCTACTCTAAAAGAAGGACAAAATCAGCATCAAAATGATAAGAAAAATCGTTAAGATTTACTTGAAATTTGCTTAGAAAATCTTCCATACATTTAACTTCTTCCAATAAAATCATTGATATGAAACGGAGTATTAAAATAGTGTAGAAAAGGAAACTGCCAAACCTGAGGTGTGAATGCAAATATTCTGTCCTGCAATGAATATAACTTGCTTGTGCACAGAATGCCAACATCCCTCGACTTTCGACCAGATAGACTGAGCTTTTTATTGCGACCTTCAACATAGGCAACATTAAATTTTTTGTAATTTTGTCGAAAGAATACCGTATTTCAATACTACGATTTAAATCATGTATTTCATTATTGGAGCACCTAGATAAGCATAGAGATGACTCAGCACTCTTGCAGGCTGCACTTCAATTGGAGCTACTTCCGCAATTGTCTGCACACTTATGTCAAAATGTTTGAGCTTCTCCTGAATTTCTTGATCTTCGGCTAATATTACAACCTAATAAAAATATCATTTACATCTACAGAAAAAATAAACTACCATGATATACTAGAAATATAAACTATTAATATCAATATTCCACCTGAACTACTACATCCGGCTTCTTCTCAGAACACAGGCGTCTATTTAGCGGATCTAACTCTCCAGGAGCAAGAAATCCCTAACGATACAAATGCCAATTAAAATCAATGCGAATTAATATATAATTATAATTAGCTTTGCATTATTTAGTTACGTAGTTTAATAACAAATTATAATTACCTCCTGCAGAAGTTTTCCTACAATATATAGACTTTGGGCCCACATAAAAGGCACTCTTCCAACAGGTTCCCGGATTTGGCTACCGGGACGCTTATACTCTTCTGTCACCAAATTCGCAGGGACAGCGTACAATTCAGGCACTAAGCGAAGTCCGTCTTCAGTTTTGATTACAATCTGCAAATTTTAGATTTATTAGAAAAGCGTATCAATGTAATACCCCCATTACGATGATTAATGACTCGATTTAGATTTTGCTTTGTATCTTTAAAATTATTGCGGCCATTCAAATGATTTTTAAAAGGGAAGCTTTTCAATTTACTTATTTTTGTTTCATTTACTGTTTAAAATGACTCATGTCAATAATTAATTATACGTACCTCGTCCAAGACTTCACTATATTTTAGTGTTGCTTCCTTATCGCCTCGAAAACAAGCATCAATGAGCATGTAGCAGTGAAATATGGGCCATTCGCATTCAATGTTGTCAAACATTCGGAGCTCCCATGGTTCATAATACAATCTCGTAGGATCCTCTTTAGGAGTTTTGTATCCGTCCCGAAGAAATCTCTTAAAGCCATAATGCCCTCTCAGTTTACTCACAATTGTTTGACGCGTTAGCTTAATTAAATCAGGATCATCGACGGCAAATGCTGGGAAACTGATGACAGACAACAAGCCACTGTCTACTTCTTTCGAATTGGATTCTCGTGGCAGCATTGACTGCAGAACTGCCTGGCATTTCTGAGCTTCGTCAGCCAGAACGTGGATCACAGAAGACGGTCCTCCCCGAGCTCCGAATAAATCCAACTCGTTCATTGCCTCCAGTGCAGCTTTTGCAACTCCAATTGAACTAGCATTTAATTCTGGAAGTCCATGATTGCTTTTATCGCCCCTCTCCCACATACCGTAATCCTTTAAAAACAAAGACAGGTGAATAATAAAGCTCATTTTGGGTTCATCTGTTACAAGTACTTAGCTTACCGGAACACAATACGCAGATTCAATGTAAAAAACGAGATTCTGAATAAATGCGACTTCGTCTAGATTAAATATTATCTGTAGTCCTGTTGATTAGGAAACAAAAATTAAATCATTAAACTAAATTTAAAAATTATATGTACATAATAATAATGATCATTACTTACCAGAGGCTGTCATTTGAGCCAAAATTAACAAATAAAGAGAAATTGCGTCAATTTGAAGGTGGCCCCAATCCCCGTCCCCCACAACAACTTGCCCAGTTTCTGAGCTATATTTTGCATGTATGGCATCCAGTGGTGATTGAGTAGTTTTAAACTTTTCCAATTTATCTTTTTGACGCATCATCGCCATCAGAAGACCTCTCATCAATTTCACGCAGCTCTTTAA
>JAAAYG020045133.1:0-12271 GCA_009936455.2 Tomocerus minor
AAAAAGTTGAAATTCCAATGCAAATATCAAAATTTGAAGTTCCCATACGAGTGACGTCAGAAGGTGCCATGGCCTTCTTAAAATAGCATTACAAAAGTTAAGTAAAATGCTGACAAATGAAAACTACTCACTTGTGGCAGGGTTTTGATGCCCCTCATATCATTTAATATAATCCGCTTTATCCGAGTGAGAAGCATCAAATAAAAATATATTTTCGTCGCTATACGATACAACTATTTCCGTTCCGTTGTAACTGTATACAGCCGCTGTGACAAATGGCTTGGTACTAGATTCTGTTAGGCGATGGGGACAAAATTTCTTCATAGGAACAATGTCATTTAAAGTTGCTTCTCCGTAGACTTCCAATTCTTGCTGTACCTGCACAGAGATATGGGGAAGTTTTCTTGAATCATAAAGTCTGAAAAACTGATTTTGACTGGTAACACAAAACTCGTCTGCATTAAATGGATTGCAATTGATGCTTTACAAGCTTAGCTTTCTGTTTCTATCAGTTTTTACTTTTGCTATCCTAGTAAAATTTAAGGTAAACACAGTCATTAAAAATACACATGTTGTATTAGCTGGGATGTAATTAATAAATATCAAACTTTTGTGTCTGCTCTTCCTGAATAGCAATGCTAAAAACAACTCCATCTTCGTCTGCACTGAGAAACACTTAAGGATTTTCTATATTTATGGCAAGCTTATGTACAGGTCCTGGACCTCCTGGATGTTTAGCAAGCGTCGTTGATACACCAACTTTCCCACTGGGATGCAATTCGTTCAGCATTACTTGATTATCACGAGCGCAAGAAACAATAATGTTATCTACGCCAAATAGGGGTAGTTTGGCCTATTTGACAAATAAAAATAATTATGGTTGTACCATCTCAAGCATCGTAAGACAATATTTTTTAAACAGCTATGAGTGTGTACTGTGTACTTAAGCTTTGAAGAATTTTTTTACATCGACTCCTTCAAATGTTGGCGAAAGTAACAAAAACAGATGTCTAAAATCGGTCTTGACGAGGTTTGGACAGTGAAACATTTTTCAAAAATCTGTGGGGGTGTCTGTTTAAGAGTCTGTAGGGAAATTTTTCAACTGGGGAGAAAGATTGTATATGGAAATGGCTTATGCAAAATTTACAGAATTGGATTTTTTCCTAAAATAGTAAAAATAGTTGCTTCAACCATACTGGACTTTGATTTTCCTCGATTCGAAACTTTAATCCCCCCAAAAAATATAAACTTCCAAAAATAGGCAATTTCCAGGTTTCAGCAGTCATATCTCCAAAATGGTAAGCCATAGCACCTTGAAATCAATTCCAATCAACGCAGGAGACTTCATGATCAGAAAACAGTCATAAGAAGGTACTTAAATAGGATTACCCCTAACAGTGGGTGGGCCTTTACCAGAGTTAAATAAGCAAATATTTTAAAAGTATTAGGCGCAGAGCAACGGAAACACCGTTTCCATACAATCTTTCTTCCCAGCTGAAAACTTTCCCCTGAGTTGACTAGATGCCCTTTACTGACAAGATGCTGACTGGATGCCCCACATATTTTTGCCATTTTGGCCAATTGCTAGTAATTTCGATTGCCGATTTGTACGCTTCGACTCCAAGAGTAGAATAGAGCTACAGTTTTTAAGCTCTAGGATCAAGGTAAGTAATTTATGATTAATTCCTGATGCAACTTTTGGTTAAATAATTATGTATTAAAATAGTTGTATTTTTTCATGTAGAAAGGGGTTGAACTGCTTAGATGCAATTTACTTGGTCATCACCATCAAGAAGGGAATTTGAAGAAAGTGGAACCTGCAGACTTGGAAGACAAAATGATTGTCATCGCACATACTGATACGTGTGTCTGTATTAGAGCTCAAATCATTCTGTTGGAAAAAGGAAACCAAAGGGCGACAGTCGTGGATGTGGACACTGGAGCAGTCCATACTTTGTTTTATGTTTCCTTATTTTGGATTAAGCCCGAATTTATGTCAGCCCCCTTTCAGGTATGTACATTTCCCTTACACCTACTGAAGTAGAATATGTGAAATAGTAAATAATAGTAATTATCGGTATAAATTGTAATATTGAATGATTTTCAAGGTGGCCAAGGTCTAATTACATGGATTGGAGTTGCTTTTCGGTTCTCCTTTCCTGCAGGAACTGATGTTGGCTCGACAGAAGAAACTTTTCGGCGGAGACGCGACCGTTGTTACCGGCTTTGACATAAGGAACGACCAGCTCGCATTAGTGACACTGTATTTGAATGATGAGCCGATTACTTTCAACGAACAAGTAATCGAACATGTGTTGAATTTCTCCCCAAGCCCTCCAGCTCCGGTAAACAAATTAATTTTCTAATTATCATTAATGAAGTGCAAGTTTCTTAAAGTCGATAGTAAAATGCAAGTTATTCTTGTCTCTTTTAGGAAAGTGCAATGATTACAAATGCAGAATCATATGTGATTATTTGGATTCAGAAAGACAGGGCGCAGGGGTGGGCATAGCAAAACACATTATATTGCGATATTTTCGAATGCTCCAATTGATAAGATTGGCATTTTGCGCAAATTTTGGTCATTTTTTTTAAAAATTTTCCCTTTTTTTGGACATTTCGAGGGGGTGGGCAATTATCCCTGTGCCCATCCCCTCAATACGGCCATGTAGATATTAATTGCGCTTTTCCATTTTTATCTTGCTGTAGTTCTCGATAGTTTTCTTCTTTGCATGTATCGTAGTTCTTAATTTTTTCATGCTCTAAAAATAGAAGCTAAATATACTATTTCACTGTAGCTTGCTAATAAAATATTGGGAGGAAACTAAAGATATTTTGAACATTTACTTCCACTTTTTCCCTGAGCATTTGCATTTACTTTAATGTGATTATAATTTTCGTCCATTTCAATGCCGAAGCGGAGGATTTTGCCAAGACGCATCAATTTCTAAAGTGATATCAGCACTTCTTGGAAATGCACTGAGTTTCCCCTCGCAAGGACAAGAACCTCTTTTTCTTACGATTTACGAAATGTTGCGAAAGTTAAAACTAGATTCTAATTTCTCACTTGTTTACTTTGTAGAGCATTTGAACTTTAATTTGATTGAGAGTGAAGAAACATTCCGGAAGCGATTTCATCGGATTATACTGAATCCAGCAACGAAAACTTATAAACTGAAAGAGTTTACTTTACATAGACTGTAATTGATGACTAATACGTAGCTACAGATACAAATCTCGCTACATGTAACAAATAGCCTTTTCAATTTCAATATCAATACCTTCCTAATAAATATAATTACAATTTTATACAGATAAGTCTAGCGAATACGCAACTAAATGTGTAACTTTCAACACAAATTGAAACTTATGCCAAAATAAAATTCAAATCACGATATAGCAACACTCTTCCTTTTCAAACATGAAAAATCCCATTTTATTTATGCTTTTCACATATGCCACAAATATTATCAGCTAGAAATAAAATTAGCACGATAATTATTACAAGTAATCTAATGTGCCAGTCAGCATGCAATGCTTTTCAGGTTTGAACGATTCTATGTTAGGTATGTTTATTCTGTTTTCATAGCTAGAGTTAAAATTTACAAAAATGCACTAGAATTACTACCACAACTAATTAACACTAAGAAACATAAAAATAAAATATGACTTATGTATATATGTTTTCACAGCATAATTCACAGAAACATTATCAGCTTTAAAATAAGCACAATAATTATTACCAGTAATCGAATGTGCCTGCCAGCAAGTAATGCTAATTCGAAAGACTGTCCTTATCGTTTTTCTCGTCCTCACAATCCTCAATTTGAAGATCTTCAAATTTCATAGTGAATTCCTCGTCGTCTTCATAAAGTAATCTGGTTTCAGTTTTTTTCTGGGTCTTTTTGAACATGGAGCGGGGAAATTTCGGGTCATTCAATGTGTAACTTGCTAGCAAATCTTGACACAGCTTGATACTCCTCCGTGTACGCGTCGAAAGTGTTTTTGGCAATTCTTGCGTAACTTTGATATTTAAAATTGGTCGACAAAAACAAACTAGTGTGAACGTCATCAAATACGCAAATGATCTTATTTAACTCATACATATAATGGAGACTGTTCATACACTTGGTGTCAATTTTATTTGCCGTCCAGTCTCTTCGGCAATCAGCTTTGTAACGCTCCAGGAAATTAATAAGCGCAACGTAGCTAGCAACAAATTGGTAGATTCCTATTAAAATCATAATAATTATTCGCAAAAATGACAAGAAATTAATTGTAAACACTAAGAATTTTACTGCAAACTACAATCTGTGTGAATCACTTGCCAACTATTTTTGACAAAGGTACCCGCATTTCTGTTATTTTCTTTAGGAATCCTTTTTTTCCAGAAGCACCGCAATAAATGTTTCGTTTCTTCTCCAGTAAATAAATGAAAGATTGTTGACGGCTCTGGCTAACTGCGGTTCGCACCATTTCATTTCCAAATCCAATCTGAGCGTACAATGATTTCAAGATGATTTTGTCCAAATTCATGATGAGCCAGTGATTCCAATTAAGTTTCTTTTTTACATTCTCCCTTAAAACTGATTCCGATTTCTCACATCTATTTTTGGCTAAGTCGAAGATGTCCTATTTCACTTCTTTTAACGTGTCCTCAACATGTTTCTGAATTGAAATGAATCTCCTGGGCTTCTTACACATAATATCACATTGCCAAAAGTAATTTGGTGAGTATATATCTGGAAAGCTAGTCCCAGGCTCAATTCGGAACATCTTCGGAGACATGAATCCCTTACAATTTTCGTTGTTGCAAATGCACGCCAACGGTTGTGTCATATAAATTGTGTATGCATCCCTTACATCCGCATACCATCCCTGTTTTAGAATACAGATTTAATGTAGACTTTAGTAATCCTCCCTCGTAATCTTCGGGAATGTAATTGATAGTGATTTCTTTTGCAGCATCAATCTCATGCACAGACTTCACGCTTTCATGACTTTTCTCATCAGCAAAATATGCCGCAGCGCTTGGAGTACAACTTTGCTGCATCCAAGAAATAAAGTCGTACAAAAGTCTAATCCTGTCAACAGAAAATTCAAAACAAGTTGTCAAGAAAGATCATAGCTCCGGTAAATTAGGTTTTCATTGTGAGCACTAATTATCATAAAATAGTCAGCTGAATAATTATACATTATCAATTTACTCGCGCACCCTGGAAATATTAATTACGTTTGTAATGAAAACTGTTTGGTACCTTGCGCTTTTCTTTGATGTGTAGCTGAATAATGCAATAATCCGTTTCACATCCTCAAGTCGGTAATTTTTTTCTTGCAAACCATTAATGTAATTTTCTGAGATGGGAGTTTTGGTTTTCACCCATGTTTTAACCACATCCGCCGTCGTTCTCAGACTTTGCGGGAATCGAACATTGAATTTCAGATTGATAAAAGCAGTCCAATGAGCCACATTCGTTTTTTGTATAAGAAGTGCCCGTAGAACAGTCAAATCTTTTATCAGTTCTTCAATTCTGGTATGGGCATTTCTCCTTCAGTTTCAATACATCTGCCAGCTGAAATAAATAACAAAAAGAACATCATTATTATGTTTATAATTGTTTTGGCTTTGAAAATCATAAAGCTATTATTTTGTTGAATAATTACTTTGGAAGCCTCCTTAATGGCGGTACATTCGTGCTGACTATGTTTGCGATTTTCTTTTCCTTTATAACAAGTTTTGCGTAAAGGGAGCTTGAATAAAGGGCACACTTGATCCAAAAATCCTCGTAAAGTCTTCGTAACAACCCAAACAAAAACTTCCGACCTTTTTCTTATCATAGCCATCGCATCTTGGTATTATATAGTTTGGAGCAACGATAATGGGTGATTCTTTAAACAGTACAGTACCCGGTTCAATACGTTTACGAGCAACGACGTAGCGATCTTCCAAAGGCATAACTCCTTTTACAGGGGTAGTATTTCCGCAAGAACTTGGAGTAGACTGGGTGACAAAACTTTATAAGGATCTCTTCATTGGAACAGTAAAAGCATAGCATTTGGATTTGTGTGACGAATAGTCTTGCTCTTCGTGCTTCTTCCCCATTAGAAGTTGAACTGCAGAGGTGTAAAGTCCACACACTGCAACGAACCCGCATAAAATTGGCCGCTTTTTCGACAATGAATTAGGAGACGATAATTTCCTACATTACGAAACTTGCGGGATGCAACGCGCATAAAATTGGCCGCTTTTTCTGCTGGTTGCCGCACGCAGTTAATATCCACCAAAACGTAACAATCAAAACAAAAAAAACGCCTACCAAGGTGTTTACTTTGCGGTATTATCGCTGCGGGTTCCACTCGACATACTTTTTCTTAAACTTGGTAGGACTCGAACTGCTTCCACTGATTTACCGAATTGTTATTCCCTCCCAAGAAAGTCACCAGTCCGTACCGCTCAGCCATTAATGTTTTATAATTTATCGCGGAAGAAATTTAGTAATCGTTAAGCATACCTTGTTCTACATCAACTTCACGAAATGACGGTGTATAAAAACGGCCCTATGTTAAGAAGGGTCTGTATGTTTACAATAATCCTTACGCTGACTATCATAGTCCCTTTCGACATAGACAAATAATATTGATCTCCACGGATTTGTAGAATGTTATCTCACATAGCATGTCCGTGGAGATTAATATCATTTTTCTATGTCAAAAACTCTAGGAGAAATGGAATTTCTACATCTCCTACTACATAGTAGATAATATGGGGCTCATTGTTCATTGAAAATACCTGCCCACCAGTGGCAACAAAGTAAACAGTATAATATGCCAATAATATTATTACTATATTTACCCAACTTTATATTTATTATATTAATATCGTAGCATTATACTGCTTTACGTATTTATGGTTTATTGGTTATATAATAACTTAATAGTTAATAACGTTTCTAACTTTGTACTACATAAAATTAGAAAATGAGTTAGGCAGATGTGAACGGCCGTTCATGTCTTTTTCAGCAAATCCTCCTATTAGAAAAATCTCAATGGATATTAAATTTAATAAATATTTAAGAAAGGCAGCTAGGAGTCATAAAATGAAGCTCGCATGACATTACCAATAATATTATTGGCAATGTTACTGTTTGCTTTATTGCCACGGGTGGCAGACATTTTCAATGAGCTCGATAACATCCACCATGTAGTGTTAATACAACAATTTCAAAAATTTTTTGGGAGAAATTCTAGTTCTCCTTAAGTTTTTGACGTAGTAATCTCCACGTATATATACTTGCTTACAATTGCTTTACGTACTATGGTTTGCTTATTAACTATAACAACAAATTGGTCTAACTTTGGACTAGAGAAAATTAGAAAATGAGTTGTCAATTTGTCGTTATGACATTAGCGTAAGAAAAGAGGATTATAAATCCGTTATTTATTTTCCTTTAAATATTTCAAAATACCTTTAAGATTCCATTGCATGGCCACTATGCTTTCAAAAATAATAAAATTTTGATTATGTTAGACGTAAGTAGTTGATGCCGAAGCCTCACCTTACTTTTACCGATATTATAGACCTATTCATTACAAGCTGCAAGACAATCGAGCAAAATTCCACAGTCTAAAAAGTTAGCTAGTGACCGTTGTGCTGCTGTCAAGGACAATAGTAATGTCTGCTGTGCTATGATTTGTACATCCGGTCAAGTAGGAGGCAAATTGACGAGATTATATTTTTAAAGAACTTCCTCCAGAATTTTTCTATGAACTCCTGGAATATTTGTCCAATTTTAATGAGAATCACGCCATTCACACCAATAAAATCCTAGAAACATTATCTACAATCGTGATTACTCACAATTTCGGATAGATGCCTCCTCCATCTTTTAAAAAATAATAAAGTAAATGAAATGTTAAAATTTATCGAGTTTGCAATAATTATTTTTTTTCAAGTGGAGCAACAAATCCGAAATTGTGAGTAATCACGATTGTAGATAATGTTTCTAGGATTTTATTGGTGTGATTCTCATTAAAATCGGACAAATATTCCAGGAGTTCATAGAAAAATTCTGGGACAAGTTTAACATGTAAAGAGTAGGAAACCGTTTTAATACAATACCATGGAAAGGAAACTTAACATTTAATGTTCTATCATAAATGCTGCAGTATCGCACCTGCACCGTAAAAACTGCACTTCTTTCTGCTGGCATTCTGCGTCTCACTATCTGTGCTTATAATTCTGCATACTTTATGAGTAGAATACTGCCAGCGGTATATTTTGTACAGTATGGTCACAGAATACTGCAGTTCCTAGCCCGCATAACCACAATCGAGTAATTTACCTGCACTTTCCTGCAGGTAACTTCTAATTGGGTTACTACAATAAAACACTTGCTGGCAAATGCACATTTTTGTAGTCGCATCTTCACGCAAAATTTACAAGGTACCTTTATATTATCCCCTGGGTCAGAACATGCAACCATGTGTTGTAAAACATATTTTGGTGATGTTTCCTTACATAGTACTAGACAACGGCTCAAATGTTATGCCAAAATAGACATTAATATTTTCAATATGTACACATAAATAATATAACACCTACCCAGGCTATCCAAGGTTTTCGATTTGGTTGTCGAAATCCTTTTGGGTGGCCCTTCTGACACCTTCTGAACCCAGGGATGACACCAGAGGAACTCTCTTTGACCTCTTAGAACCCCCCATCGTCACTCGTTTTACTAAGACCCGCTTGCGCTTGCAAGCACTTCTTTTAATTCCCTTGAATCAATGATCATGTAAATTCGAAATTACATTACACACAAAATATTTTTCTTATTAGGTGCCGTATGTCATAAATACTAACTACTTGCTCCGACATTTGCTGTGTATGTCAAGATAGCCACCAGCCAACGTCAAGATAGCCACCAGCCAACGTCAAGATAGCCACCAGCCAACGTCAACATAGCAACCAGCCAACGTGAAAATAGCAACCGCCAGCAGCCAACGTCAAGATAGGCACCAGCCAACGTGAAAATAGCAACCGAAACCAGCCAACGTCAAGATAGCCACTAGCCAACGTGAAAAAAGCAACCGCCACCAGCCAGAATCCCTGAATGACTTAGCTAAATGTTATAATGTAAGTTTAAGTGGTGTCATCGTTTCCAAAAGTTGCTATTGAGAGAAAAACATCTTTTAAATTTAGATATTATTGCTTTTACTTTCCTGAAAATAGTGCCTAACAGTAAACAGTTAAATTATGCTTTTGCACTTTGTATGTAAATTTAGGAATAAACTCATAACCAAAAAAGAGCTGTCATTTCGACCGCCACTTTGGAAAAAAGGTTGAAAGAACTCTCGTTTTAGCTTTATAAGAACCAATGGGAAATGGTGGCGGAAGTTAATGGTATCTGGAAAGCACCGATATGTAGTTGCGTATTCAGCAATCGCGAACTACATCTTTCCATTCATGTACCAATTCGCACAAAAATCCATCCATATGAGGTTTTTGAGCTTGTTGGCGTACCATTCCAGTTCCATAACCAGCAATGCACAATAGACGATTTCACTCAGTATATTGCCAAAGGAAAACGGATAGTGGTTCCAATAACGACAGCAATGTCCGGTTTCTGTAAACCAGCAGAGCATTCGTTCTGTTTAATTTCTCAGTACGAAAAAGACTCTTCTCCGTTTGCCCATTGTGCGACGATCATTTTTGAAGGAAATGTTGACGCTATCACTTCAGTAAGTAATTTAAAAGCCTACAGTTAAATTTCATCAGCTGAGATGTTTTTGATTTCTACGTAGGCCTGCTACGGTCGCTAAGTTTTCCAAATAATGTAGCTAGTTGGAAACAGTTTAATTTTAGCAATAGTCACATGCTTTAATGATATTTTTTAAATAAACTAGAAGTGGCATAAGAATTTTGCTTTGTCTAAAAGGAATATCCCCGTTTTTGGTGAAATAGAAGCAGTTTTAAAAAAATCCAATTGCATACTATTGACTCATTTTACTATCGCAGTTCAGATAAAAAGAAAAGGGTAAAATATATTTTGAGTTGCCTGACTATAAAAATAAACAATAACTAAGAGCGCGTTATCTCGGTAACCTTAGGACCAATTGCTGCCATTTTGAATAGGGTTCATCCCGGGCCCATATGCAATGCTTATGCATAGTTTGGTCATCCTCCATTGATGCGTTCGAGAGTTATCGGGCTAACAGACCAACGGGCTGACGGACGTACGGACAGAATGTATGATTCTATAAACTCTCCATAGGCGAGCTAAAACAGATAAACGGGCTGACGGACGTAGGGACAGAATGTGTAATTGTATAAGCTCTCCATAGGCGAGCTAAAACAATATATATAAACACTAAAATGTTACTAGCATTACCGGTAGACCAGCACTTTTAAGCGTCTGAATAAACTTTGAAATTACAGGTACTCCAACCTAGAAATTTCAATTGATGGAAGTGAATTATTTAGAAAAGGGACCTTTGAAAGAACTGTTGAAAGCTAAGTCAACCGAAATAGATATAGAGAAGAAAATTGATTCCAGTGAAACGTGGAAAAATTTCAAATGCATCAAGTATCAAGGTCAACTTCATTTATAATAACTGTGAAGAAATTTTAATGTCCTTAAATTATTCCTATTTACACTTTATTGTAGTGCCGGTTCCGGTTGGTAATATTGCCGGTTCCGATTTTTACCGGTTTTCAAATTTTAAGGTCGTGCCGGTTCCTATCCGGTTCCGGTTCGAGGGTTGGCCGGTTCCGGTTGGAACCGGTTTTTAAAATTTTCTCTGAACGTCAGTAGGCGGTAGTAACTATGACTTTCTTAAAGGTACCCCCGACAGTGACACATATGAAGCCCTTATGATGCATTGTTCTTCATCCCCGTCTGAAATGGGGTTGATTGAAACTTGCTCCAGAGCTCTATCTTGTCACAGGCCAAAGTTACTTGTAGGTAGGCTTACAAATCCCAATTAGAACTGCAGAAGCTTACAGTACACACTGCAACGAACACGCAGGCAATTGGCCGTTTTTTCGTCAGTTTATTATGCGACGATAAGTTCCTACATTACGAAAGTGGCAGTTAAGAAGCTGCGGGATGGAACGCGCATAATATTGGCCGCTTTTTCTGCTGGTTGCTGAACGCAGTAAGCTAACCGCGGTTAACATCCACCAAAACAAAAAAAAACACTTTACTTTTTCAATTGCGGTGTTATTGCTGCGTTTTCCACACGACACACTTTTTCTGAAACTTGGTAGGACTCGAACTGCTGCCATTGATTTACCGAAATGATATTCCCCTCCCTTGAAAGTCACCAGTCCGTACCCCTAACCCATTATGATTTCATAATTTATGGTGGAAAAAGTGTAGTAGTAATCGTTCAGCATACATTATATTGTGTGCGCCCGATAGTCTCTTTTATTCAGTAAAGTGTCTATGCAAATGTTCCCCAGAGGGGAAGTTCGGGGATGTAAAAATAAAGTAAAAGTAAGTTTGTAGCAAGAGTAAAAAATATCAATGAAAACGCTTGGCTTTATTCAAAATTGGAAAAGGTGTACATTTGGAGGAAAAGGTAAGTTTAGGTAAAGAGAGGAGAGCGACAGACCTTAGACAACAATTCGGGTTCTCACCAGTAAGTCTAGGAGGAGGAAAGGCAGAGGAAAGACTGAACTGATCCAACATGGTTCAGTGTGTTTTTATAGCCCTATATCCGATCGATATTCGGTGGTGCCGGAAGTCACTGAGTTGAGGATATTCTAGGAGTGGTCGGGCCTCCATTACTGATTAAATGAAAAGGGAAAGAGACGAGACCAAACCTAGAATACTCGAGATTCCTTATGATTCATTATTAGAATCATCAGAGTGAAAAGCAGAACAAAATAATCGATCGGAGTAAAGAACTGTACAGAATAGTGTGAATACAAATGCTACTTACTTCTATTATGTAGGTACCTGTTATGTCTAAACTATGTTATACTATGTCTAATATAAACATGTTACATGTTAGTGTAACACATGTTACATGTGAGTGTAACACAAAACAGTACAGTTTACGTAACGTTTTAAACACTAATTGCGTGAGTTAACATGTTCTGCTTATGAGATCTTCAATAATAATTAAGCATTAATCTCAATGAAATGAACTAAGGTGAGCGGTGTGTGTTATATGAGGTGTACCGATATCAGTATTATAGTGAAGGTACTGGGCGCAGGCCACCATTCCGGGCCTATTGCCAACTCCTCTTAACATTGCATTGTTGTTA
>JAAAYG020045144.1:31931-45465 GCA_009936455.2 Tomocerus minor
CAGCTTTCAAACAGTCCTACAGGTAATAAATCCTCTTTTAACATACCATTTGCTGTCCTTAATGAACATCTTTAATCGACGGTTTCGTTTATGAGATTATTTAACTTATAAATAGACTATATTTAATACTCACATCTACTGACAATGATTCGTCAGAATATTCTATGGGATTTATTTCTTAGCCACAAGTCACTGAAATTACTAACTGACGGTTCCGCAGTTTTAGGTATAAAAAATTGAAGAAGCAATACCTTTTGAAAGGATCCGAAATATTACTTAGGTCTATGATATCAAATCAGAACAATAATATTTAATATGCTAAATGCAAATCAGCGTTTACGCGTTATCATTTTTAAAGTATGTGGACTAATATTTTGAAGTGAGTTTTGAGTTTTGGTAGGCTTGTTGGTTATAGGGAGCTGAGGGCTGAAATATGGAACAATTTGTATAGATATAAGTACAACAAGACTTCGTGAGTAAAGTAGGTTATCTAATATAGAGATGATGATATTGCTGGAGTCTGTAGAATTAGACTAAGTACATAGAGAGGAGACGAGAGAGAAAGAGAATGAAGTAAAAGTAAAGTGCCCCATGCACACGTAACCTACTTTGGGCATTTTATATGGCCTGGCCTGTTACCCGCGATGTGATGAGTATGAAAGGAAATGCGTATTTATTGTATGTGTGTGTAAAATGGGTTAGGCTCTAAATGTGAGTCCGTCCGGCACGGGTTTTCAAGATACATAGATAAGTTTGTCTTTGTAAGATATGTATGAGCATAAAATTTACCTGTTGATATTAATGGATCGATAGACGACGAAGGAAGAAGAAGAAGTCAAAGCAAAGGAGCACCAGCAACAACACTGGATAAGTACAAATTCAATAATAAAAGGAGACCATGGAGAAGTGGAGCAGCAGCCTCAACAGCACCCGCATACGCAACAACATCAACACACGCCGCAACAGCAGCCTGAACCCAGGAAGAATGTCAGTGGCAACACGAGTACGCCGTTAGCTTCCGTCTCTCAAGGACTGGATCTTCATGAGTGGAAAGGTCACCGCGTGTTGGCCAAACGCTCCAGCATCTACATGCCGGGAGTGATCACAGAGATCAATGGGCATTCCATTAATGTCTTATTTGACAGGGATCAAGTCTCCCTGGCATTTAATGATGTGATACATTCATCGTCACCTAATTTTTACGATGTTGTTTCTGATGCGAGCCCTGCACCTAATCAGGTAATTCATTTTTCAACAATTTCACAGACATTATCTCAACCAATGATGAATTTTTGAAGGGTTTGATGTTAAAATGGATTTTTCGGATAGAATTGTAATTGCTTTTGTTTTTATTTTCAGGTGACAGTCGGTTGCAATGTCTGCGTACGGACAAGTTCGGATAATACAGTTTTTGTTGAAGGTCTCGTGTCCCGCATTAGTGGCTGGCCCCCGCAATATGTAGTTTCAGTGGGAGGGGAAGGAAAAGATTACACTGTGGCCCGTCCTAACTTAAGACTCCTCCTTCCACCGTGGTGGGATGAACTGAAGGCAATCGAGTCCATTTATTCTGTTCCACACAACTCTTCTGCAAGTTTACCTGAATCTTCTCACAGTAGCAGTGGTGCGAGTAGCGTGTGCAGACAAGTGAATGGACCATCTCCCGTTGCCGTCTCTGTCGGCTCAAATCACAGTGGTGACGGGAGGAAAGTTGTTCTCGAGTCCTCATATGATTTCTGTGAAAGTGACGATGATCTCCGGAGAGAAGATATCCATTTTGGAGAGACTGGAATGACAATCGGCGGTCGTGGTGGCTCTTTGACTCCAGGAACTCAGTTAGGCAGCAGTAAATGTAGCAGTGTGCAAAGTCATATGAGTTCGGGCAGTTTGATATCTGGAGAGAGAGGTACACCCAGGAGTCAAGCTGCAACACCTCGCTCACAATCCGGAACACCCCACAAATATAAAAAAGGAGATGTCGTATCCACTCCGACTGGAATTCGAAAGAAATTCAACGGAAAACAATGGAGACGACTTTGTTCGAAAGAAGGTTGCACGAAAGAATCTCAAAGGAGAGGATTTTGCTCGAGACACTTAGGAATGAAGAAACCCCACCAATCGGGACAACACAGTGCACTAGGATTAAAGTAAGCATTCAAAAATTTCTTTAAAACATTTTGAAATAATAGTATAAAAAATTATTGGGTATTTGTATGCTTGATTTTTCGTTGTTTAGATCAAAATCAAAAGAGAGCGAGGCGGATGAAGCTAGTTCACGGGATTCGGTAGGAACATCTCCGAATAGTCTGCGGGACGTGAGAGTAGCAGGTCGTTTTGATGCGGATGAGACGGAAGCGGCAACAATGCTCGTCTCTTTATCTCGATCGACGTCTCCTTCCTTTTCCCCTCCATCATCTCAAAAAAGTGGGTGCAATTCTCCTCGAGTACTTCAGTCTCCACTCACGGTCGGATCTCGTCAGAACTTTTTCATGCCTATCACGGGTGTTCCGAGCACTTCGCCAGTGCCAATCACATCATCTCCAGCCTGGCCCCCGAAAAGCGGAGAGACAGTTGTTGTGCAAACCGTGACGGAGAGATCTCGACAACATCCGCAGCAGTCTGTCATTCGGCCTGAAATCCTTCGGCCTCGCATTACGCCCGCAAGTACAAGTGTGATTCAGATGTCGCCTATCGTGTCTGCCGCCAACAACAGTACGACTACTGGTTTAGTTGTAGCCAGTCCGACTGGGATAATCAACGGGCTAGGAACGGGGAATGTGACTCAGCACGGAGAATCAGGTGGGACTCCTCACCAAATAGGTATAGTCATAGCTAATACAGCTCGTCTCAATCATATTATTAAGCCAGTAAGTACGACTACTTCTGTTATTAAAGAAGCTAAGCAAGACTCTTCTTCTACCACAGGAAATCCCAACGGGGAGAATTCTGCCCTAGCTCCTCCGCCAATTAATTTGATGAAAGGTTCTATGACTCTCACTCCCGTCGTTGTTCAATCAGCAGGAAACAACAAAGCTGCCCGTTACCTTAATCAACCGATTTCCGTCATACCGTTCACGACGACATTGCAATCCGGGGCTAATTCCGGCTCTGCTCAGATCGTTCTTGCACACCCGATCACGTCTAATTCAATTGTAGGTCAAACACAGGGAAGACAAATTGTTACAGCGAGTAGCTTCAGTGGAACAGCTTCCTTCTCATCCAATACTCCAGTGACAGTTGTAGCCGGCTCGACTCCGATTACGATGATCAGAAAAACGATAGTGCCGATTACGACATCATCCAATTTCACTGCCAACGAAAGTGCTTCTACAAATAATTCCGATAATGTCTTTGTGAGCGTGAACAACAACTTCAATGCGAATAACGCCCAACAAGCTCAAAGTGCCATCGCTGTCACTGGAGCATCTGTCTTGGGAAAAGCTCCTGGGGCCAAAACTGAAAAAGTCAGCGAGTCAAGGATTGTAGCAAATGGTGGCGTCACTGTGAATGGCATCTCAATGATTAATGGCCCGAACTCCCCTCCCCAACTGATAATTCCGGAAAATGCAGGCATTACTGGAGAACACAGTATGGTTCTTGTGCGTCCAAAAGAGGCTCTCTCCACGAATATCATTAGGATCGTCGAGGCTGCCGCCCCCACTTCTGCTGCCAACAGCAATGGCTCCAATGCCAATGGACAAACCAACGGAATGACGAACAATGGGAATTCTAATCAGAGTAGTGCTATAATCGTTAGCAATAATGGAAGTGGTCAACTGCCACTCCCGACACAATTACTGCCAGTTGTCCCATCCTTACCGCCTTCGGAAAATGGTAATGTCGACTCTGAAAAGAATGCGACTCCAAAAGTTTATCCATGGCACGCTTTGCTGCCCTTTCTAACGCCGACACCCTCACCACCCCAGCAATGCTCATCTCTAAACGGAACTCCTGACTCACCTTCTGGGAAAGACGGAACCATGACCAACGTCAATCAAATTGCAAATGAGCCTGACCTAGGACTCCCAGATATTGGTGAGGAGGATGATGACGTTTTTGAAGGCGTGTCGGAATCTGTTACAAGTATGGCTGGGGCTAAACGAAGAGCACAGTCGTTGCCGGCGTCGAAGAATGATCCTGCAAACCAACCCGAGAGAATCCGTCGACCCATGAACGCATTCATGATATTCAGCAAAAGACACAGGGCACTTGTTCATCTCCGACACCCCAATCAGGACAATAGAACAGTATCGAAAATATTAGGAGAATGGTGGTATCAACTCGGCCCAGAAGAAAAGCAGAAATATCATGAGCTGGCCTCTGAAGTCAAAGAAGCCCATTTTAAGGCAAATCCTGGTTGGAAATGGTGCAGTCGCGACCGAAGAAAGTCTTCCAGTGGAACTATATGCGGAATTGCAGGTGATGGCGCTACGAAAAGTCGAAGATCCAGTTCAAATGATGAAGGGGGATTTCCTTTGGCATCTGTTCTCGGAGATGGGCAATGTGCCAGCAGCTCAGAATCGGGAATCGGCAGTGGGGCAAGCGGAGAGAGAAATAAAAATAGTGGAGACTACTCTGACGAGGAAGACCGAATGGTAAGAACAGAAATATACTCTCTACGCATTAGTAGTATGTGTAAATGTGTGCTTTCCCTAAATATAAGATGTAAAACTAATTTTGACTTTCAATAGACAGAGGGAAATATATTTTATTATGTCCGCGGATAGCAATGATCATGCGGGCATGTGATTTCCGAGCTTTTATGTCTAATAGTTAATGCGTGCAGAAGATTTGGATTATTTGATGTGTAAAGTTTTGATGGGAATAGACTATTAGGAATATGAAGTGAGAAGTGGTTTTATTTTATTGAGCACAGTGGCTGGGTTCTACTAATGACTTTATGATTGGTACTTAACAGGTTATTTGCGACGATATCGATCTGCAATGCAAAGAGAAAGTTTCTGATTGCGAATCGGATATTGAATCAGAAAAACCATATGTGCAGCAACATATTGGACGGTCGAACTCTCCACCTGCTCTCCCCGTTTCGAAGGTTCATGAAGTGTCCTCTTCAAACGCATCTACGATCGTTGTTTCCAGCTCTGCAAGTGCTTCTTTATTAACGAACTCCACTCCGATATCGATAGTCACACCAACATCAACGATTAACAAACCGAAAGCTATTCGATTACCTTCAGATCCTGGAAGTGGAGGTCACATTATTACAGCCATCTCTCCATCTGTTCCAAAATTAGTTTTCCAACCGAGCGGAAGTGCTTTCCGCTCAATGCCCTCCCCGAAGGACATTGTCAGGGTAATTTACTCTTAGTTTTAGATGGATTGAACAAAAGGGTTGGGAATGAATGGCAAACTAATTAATTCTTTGTAATTAGATTGGAGAAGCTCAAGACAATCAAGGAATTGGAGATAGTGGAGGTGAAAACAAAGTTATCCCCGTTTCTAAGCCTCAAACAACTCATCTCGTAGCATTTACACAAGTTACCTCCTCAGGCTCTGTTGTTCCCACTCAAACTCTTCTCGTTAGACCTTCACTAACCATACCATTTACAAACAATAAAGTGACCACAACTTTTTTCACAGTTCTTAAATCCGTTGAAACTCCGCCTGTTGTGACAAATAGTATCGTCAATGGTAATCTTCATAATTTCATTAAACCGAGATACACGATTGACAAAAAAATGCTCAGCAATTCTTATCATTTCATTCCTTTAGCTCCTACTAACGCTGAAGACGCCGATTCCAAACAAAAAGTTAAAGCTACTGTTGTCAGCATTCCCGTAGGCCAGTCAATTGTGGAATCTGAAGATGACGAAGATCATCCTATGGAGACTGTACGCATTAATCATTATCTTTTCAATTTTTTTCTACTCCAAGTTACTTCTCCAGGATAATAGCTTTAATCTTTAATTAATGCTCTTTTAAGGAAACATCTGAAACAACCACCGATGCGACAGAAGGGGGAACTGAAACTACTAAGATTGCTTTGAAAGACTCAAAACCTTTTGTACTTGCTCCAACACCAGCCCAGTTAGGAAAAGCACCGCTTCAGAGAAGACAGTCTCAGGGAAATTGCTTGCCGTTGTCTTTCACACCTGTTATTGGTACTCATTTAGTTGACAAGAAGGAAAAAGACGAGACTGAAGAAATGGATAGTGCTAAAGAGGAAGCTATGGACACTTCTACAAAAGAAGAAGAATTCAGTTCAATAGAAATAAAGATTGACGAACCAGAAGAGAATAAAGAAGAGCAATCTCACGAGGAGCAAGTTGTTGAAGACAAAGATGTTCAAGCAAGTGTCGGAGCTCAGAAAAGCTTCTTTAAGAAAAACGTCGAAGATGGAATGGACAAGTGCGTTTTGTGTATTTGGATTGAATGCATTTTGTAGTTTGGATTGCATTTAACCTGATTTTTTTAAAATTATTTTCAGGGTTTTAGAGACAGTAAATTTCTCTGAAAAGTTCTTAGGGCTACCTCAGTTTAGGCCACAAGAAACTCAATCGCCAAGTACATTGTCACTTCCCTCAAGTCCTAGAGTTATATTAAATAGCTTTAGAAAGAAACGATTGCAATCCGGTAAGAGTAAGAGCATCATCAAACACGACATCAGTTACATTTAATGATAATTAGGAAATGGTTCAGTGTATAATTGCATAATTTCTTAAAGCAACAGAGCAAGAAATAGGATCTGGAGACATGGACCTGAGTAATGATGCCCCATGTCCAATGACAGCTCCTGTAAAACTGACGGGAAGTACTTTCTTTGGCCCAGACTTTAATCTAGAAGCCTTCAAAAGTAAGACACGTTAAACTTCAGCACATAAATGTCTCCCTATGCAATGCACTAAATGTTAAAGTACTGTGCCTAAAAGTAAACAAAATTACTTGGTACAGATGACAACCCAGGTGGGACCTGTTCAACTCCAGGTGGAAAAGCAAATGATGAGTCTGTCATTCCCCCCATAAGTTCACCCCTTATAATATCAACAGATAGAACTCCTGGACCCAGTTCAGGACTTGGTTCAAATTTCTGTGGTTTGAGATCACCACGAACACCGAAGACTCCTGCTGGGATGAATCGCGCCATGGGCATGGATACTGGGATGGAGAAAGGACATCGAAAAGTTTTGGAACAAAGACGGCAACTGGTTGTACAATTGTTTGAAGAAAATGGCATGTTTCCAACTACTCAAGCTACTTCAGCTTTCCAGGTCCCATAAATAATTCATTAATGCATCAGCTCATTCCTAATTCATTAATTTATTAGCCAAATCATGTAAAATTTTGTAGAACATAAATTATGTGAATCCTTTTTGTATATAGACTCAACATGCCGACGTGTTCCCGAATAAATCCTGTCTCCAACTGAAAATCCGCGAAGTTCGTCAGAAGCTAATGTCAAATCAGCCCCAGTCGGCTGGTGGTCAACCTTCAACTCCAAGTCCACTGACTCCGTCTACATCCGATGCCACATTTAACCTGCCGTTAACTCCTGCCACACCAAGTGAGCACACACACTCTCAACACTCCAGTTCTTCTCACAATCAACATCAATTAGCTCCTCCTCAATCAGAATTCACTTAGCTAATATTGATTTCGTGTAGGACTTATAATCACAATTGGATAATTTCCAAAAGTTATATGGACATTATTTTACCTATAGCTAAGTAACTATTAGGGAGCCGAGGTTCTTTCTAAATCCAAACTCAGTATACGCCCAAAAGTGAAATGGCAGAAAAATTGTAAAAATATAGACGAGGGTATGCTTTTGCTTCTCCTTTTACATGTGACAATGTTTTTGATGTCATAACATTGTTTGAATAGCAAGCCTTGGCTTACATTTGACAAGTACAAAAATACACAACATACTATACTAAATACATATAGTGAGTAAATAGAAAAGTATATTACTTATTGTTAGCTAAACGGTAAAAAATATGTATAGAGAGAAAAAGAGAATTTCTAAAAAATCTGAAATACCTAACATCCATGATAGATAAAACAATTCAATGAATATTGAATATAAACATAACTAACTATTGTCTAAGGGTAGAGGGATTGTTGGTGGTTCAGCAATCTGTAATTATACATATATACCTAAATCTACTATGTACTCTGTGTTAAATTAATGTTTGTCGAAATCCGCACTTTGACAAAGTGTTGGTCTAATAACCTAAAATCTATAGTAAATGTCTTGTGTGTGTATAAAAATATCCAGGAAATTTAAAATGAGGTTTATTGTTAAATGGGTCATGACAATGTTACTGTGAGTTATTAAGATGCTAATATTACATGTACCGTACCAATGGAGTAATAATCCCTGTATGTTCTATTGTATGTAGGCATCTAAAATATAATTCTATCTAAATGCATAGTTTTTAAACGCGAGTCTCTAAATTATTAGAAAACAATAATTGTAACTTATAAACAAATCTAACCATATTAAACTACGATACGATATTGTATGTATCAGTCTGTCTAAAAGTAATCATGTAAATGTAGATCAATAGATGAATATTAACTGTATAGTAAATGCTAGCAGTAAGACACTTGTACCCAGTACAAGCTAAATAATGACACACGAAATTGGCTACTTGTACAGATAATTTAATTATAGGAATTTCTTCCACAACAGCAGTAAAAAGTCAACGAAGGGGAAGAGAATGGTTTTGCCAATACTATAGAATTTATTGAGAGCAATGTAATCTGTCAGTTAAAAAAACTGCTTATGTACTAAATATTCGTTGATTGATGAAAACGAAAATTACAGTTTAGTAGCATCTGGGCCTTGTGGGCGGTTTTGACTAGAAAACAGCAATAGACTTTAACTGAGTGAATAATAGTAGATTTGCGGAATACAAGAACAACTTTAAGCTTATTACAACTATAGGGGGCTAACAGTACTGCCAGTACTGAACTGTATTTATGTACCTTAATGAATGAGTCTACCTACCCAATCCAATAGCCGATCCAGTTTTATGATTCCATTTAGTAGTGTTGGTAGGTTAATAATTACTCGATTACAAATTTGAAATCTACAATCTTGAATAGAAATTCACAAATAATCAATTATTATACATACTAGGTCGATAATTAGTTCCATATCCTTGAGATTGGGGCTAACATTATTACATACACACTGGCATGGCTGCCTAATTGCGCAGATACAATATTTTTAATGTGAGCCCATCTTGCTTCTTCAGTAAATGTAAAGTTAAGAACCAAACTGTAGATACATGTAGCTAATGAAAGTTAAAATAATTGTTTTATATTTATCTGTTAAAATCTGAGTTTTACATTTGCCCTCTGACATGATGAGCATTATAGGGTACCAATTGAATCAAACGAAACATACATGTGTGGTAATTATTTCAATATACTACAATGTTATGTACATACATGTTGAAACGAACCAATTACATATTATATCCACTAGAGTTTGCACACTATGATACGACGATTGGCTAAGTTTCCTTAGAAGACACACCAAGAGAAGAATATTATTACTTCTGGGGAATACAGAGTGAAGGAATTTACATGCCATGATGTAGCTTTACGTACATGAAAGGAAATACAGTATACATTTAGTAGGTATATCTTTTAGGTAGGTAGGTTAAATAAAACTAATTAAAAGGTTCTTTAAAACGGTATATTAAATATATTGTGAGTAACTGATGTGAGATGAGTGAAACACTGATTAGGGTTTTATTCAGTTTGATTTGCAGATGGACATTGAGTTCTTGAGAAAGGACAGGTATCAAAGTATTCATATAGCTACGGCTACCATTACAAAAACAAATTATATTATAAAGGTACAAGAATAAAATATTAGTTTAAGATGGGAACGGGTAATGAAAATGGATATTGTTGGAAAAGGGTTTACTAAATAGTGTCTAATGTCATAAGTAACGTTCGGTTATAGATTGTATGTATGTATGTTCACTGGTCATTCATTCACAAATGTTCGTTGTGTAAAAGCGACATAATTAAATACTGTGTAGCTACTTATGTATGTATATGTATGTTTTACGTTGTGTCTATTGTAATTGTGAGTATACCGTTACGATAATACCGAGGATTTAGACACGCTGATTATAAATAGGTAATGTTGCATTATTTTCTTTGTGCTGTACTTGAAATTCTGAGAAGGATTCATTGAAACAATCAGCAACATTAAAATATTGTGTAATAAGTAAGCTGTAGATAAATACATACTATACAAATAGGTGTGTCAATAGTTTTAAGAGACTACAAATATTATACAACAGATTTAATATGTAAAAATTATATGAACTAGTGTATCTATTGTAGTTGTAAATTTTATTTCGGATTTCATAAAGTTTGTTGTCAATGTCAATCATTTGTTATACTATCCAGGAACATCTTATAGAATCATCTTGTCCTGTTTTTGTTATATTATGTAATGTTAAGATACATTTACTTGAAATCGCGTGAAATTTCTCATGGTCTGCAAGGTAATTAAATACCGGATGCTAATGTAAGTAGTAAATAACTACAGAACATTATCACATTTCGTTACAGCCAACAGCTAATCTGTCTGTGTACTGTTATTAAATACGTAGGACTTTCTATTTCTACTACTTTGTCTTTATAATTATTAGATAGTATTCTAAGCTGTTACTCTTTTCATTGATACATATGCGTTTCTCTGTTCTGTCTATATAGTTTGTAGTGGTAGTTGTTCATTTTCAGTTTCTAAAGTAAACTAAATATAAATACATATAATATGTGAACCTTTTACAAAGTTTTGCCAGTTTAGTTAACTTCTGACAATACCTTGAAAGCCTAAAATTTATCTCAGTAGGTATTTGTTAATGTGTAGCTGTGACCTATCGTATAATATTTCGTAAACAAATACTACATACTAATAGCCAGTAGATTGTACTCGATCTACAAAAATAGAAGCAATATTATACTAAACTTGTCTAGTGTACGTCAATCGTATACGTTATAATTACAGAGAGGAATAATAATATAATTACTTATGTATTATGAATTCCATCGATAATTTTGATGTCCTTTAATTTTGTAAAGTATGAACTAAGAATCCCACTACAGACATACTCCCTAATGTTGTATTGTAATGTAGTTAATAGATTTGATTTTTCGCAAGTGCAATTCTCAATACCAAAGGTTTCAATTTACTATAAAATACGTACTCTAAGATTACATATTATACTCTATAGATTATCGGATCAATATCTAAAAAATTATTAATTTAGTAATTAAACTTGTTCAAGCCTAAATTTATTGAATTAACTCATTCTAAAACATTTAGCACCAACATTGCATTTTATGTGTGTGAGTGTGTCTAAAATTGTAAAGCTGTTGTTGGAGCTGAGAATAGGGTTGAAATGTTCACAATGACAAACAAGTGTCTTTTAGAGAAAGTGACAAACTACAAAAATGCATAAAGTAGTTGTGTATTATGTACCTAAATAGTAACTCTGTTTATTCCTATGTCTTCTGTGTATTGATTAGTTTACTTATTAGACTCTCGTAATTAGCGTAGAAATATTAGAGAAATAGTTTATCTTCATCTTACTCTTATATTGTTTGTGCTACGTTCTCGTAACTAAATATTTAGTTCTGTGCTGAGTATTGCATCTTACATTTTATGTGTGTACCCGTCACGTCACTGTCACACACATGCTAATTTGATGCAGACTGCAACGTTGCTATCGTGTAACTAACTATACAAATACTATGACGTAAATGCGATTGAACATCTTCAAAGATTAAGTCTCAGCCGCCTTGTTCCTTATTACTTTTCATTGTTGTACCATTATTACTATTATTACAAGTGTTATGAAAAATGAAATGAATGTGCAGTGATGTATTAATAAGTGAAGTAAAAACATAAATACATACTTTATCGCAATCAAATTATCCTTATTCCAATTCATACTTTTCTCATACTAAATTGACATAGATCTACTTTCCATTGTATTCTATAAATTGTTACAATTTTCTGTGAAAATGAAAATGTAAACATTGGATTTGTAACGTGCATAAGAATTCTATTAATCATATTTTATTGGTTTGAAAATCACACTCAATGTGCATTTCATGGAAGGGATGATGTTCCTGTCTCTTAATGAAAGGTTTTCCAGGGTGAGCTGAAGTTTACAAAATATTTATTATAGGTTTTCATGCAAAAATACCTGTAATTACTAGCTTGTGTTTACTATGCCCATTTATGCGAATAGCTGAAAATAATAGCCTCTAATTATCTGTACTTTTGTATGTTTACTCCCTACCGCAGCTAACATCATCTTTGGGTTGTTTACCTGAGCCAAAACTTATTATTACGCTCGTAACTTTTGTAAATTGTAGAACGTCCGTTTAAACAGCACTTCAATTCGCTATATAAAATCTATAATACTCCAGGCTAATGTGGATGTTCTAGTCAATTGTGTTCATCCCATTATTTTGCAAAAGTAGGTAGGTATCTAGTAATACGTATATAATTAGATATTTCTTGCAATCTATCTGTAATGGATACTAAAGATATATGCAATAAAGGAATCAGTCTCTCTTATCTGAAGGAAATAAAAATCAAGAATAAAGTAACTAACCAGTTTTATAGGGATTAATAATAATTGCATGAGATTTTAGGATTAAGGAAGCCCTCCTTGGATCCAATCGACTCAATTGATAGAATAAGGGCAAACAATACAAAGATAATAGTAAGAAGCAATAATTGTACATCCATACAACTGCAGGTTAACTAGTGAATTATAAATTCTTATTAGATGATGCCTGAAACAAAAATTCTGTATACCTGTAATAATGCATGTGTCGAATGGAACTAGTTCAGAGAAGATGATTAACATTTTATGCTCACAGCTAAATGTATCTTGGTATGTACAATTAATACACACACGTAGATGCACAGTAATGGAAAGTGAATAGTGAATGCGTAGAGAATAAAAACCCAAACAAAGAATAGGTAAAACGTGTAGTGTCCTTATAATACTAAGCATGCTCGCATTTACATAATAAGCAAAGTAGGTACCAAGCAAGAGAAGAGAAGTAACATTAGCATAATTGCCCGTAGGAAGTCAGAGAAGGTGATTCTTCATTTTTAAAGACGTTGACGCTGTGAGCTTTGTTATGTAGCGATATGTCATGGAACAAGAAGCTTATCACTACTAATGCATTACATATTCAAATTCTATAAAGCAAAAACGTGTAATACAGATGCATTCCTATATCTGTCCTCCTTAATTCACTTCCCCGTGCAATGGAGAGCCGTAATAGGGTGGTAATTCTATTCTGGTAAAGATTAGATTTTCTTCTACAATGTTCATAAAAAGAAGAGGCAGACAGATTTAATTTGATTGCGTCGGGGATGGATGGAGCAAACAGCTTCTCTTCTCCTACTAAGTCACTAATTTAAACTTAGAAGCATGCACATCCAGCACCACAACCATGATATAGATAACCCTAAATTATATATAATGCGTAAGTAATGCATATTAAAGTCATAGCATAT